>CABHPQ010161371.1:10314-21808 GCA_902168405.1 Peromyscus aztecus | reverse complement strand
TTTTCGGAGAGGTTTCTTGGCGGAAGAAGCTAGCCAGCAGCACGCGGGTAAGCTCCTAACTCTGACCTCTTGGGTTTTTATCTTTACCTTGGCTCTGTGTTTCTTATTTAATAAAACGGTTAGTTACATCTACAGCTTGCTCATCAGATGAGGAAGCCAATGGAGGAAGGCCATTGGATGCTTACATCCAAGTAGAGAGAGAAAACAAATTAGAGTTCTGTCCTCCTATGACATCCGAGGAAACAAGAAAGAAATGGAAATTGTTAAAATCTTTTTCACAAGTGGGAGAATTTTACTTTCTTAGCTCTGTCTTCATTTGCAAGTCACTGCATTAGTTATAACTGAGTCACACATTGTTTATGTTTCTTGGAGTTACTTAAAGAAAGAGAAAAAAAGCTAATGGGAAACTAAACCACAGTGGGCCTGATGTGGAAGTGAAAAGTCCATGCATCCACTCTGTCATTGCTAGATCAGCAGGGACAGTGGGATGATTGATAATACCTCCTTACTTTAGAAAACAAGGAAGTCGTGGGAGTTTCCCAGAGTGTCATGAAAAACCTGAATATTTGATTCAGAGATCTTATTCTCCATAAAACACTATACCTAGAAGCCATCCATTCAGTCTATGCTTTTTTCACTTCTGTGTTCCTGACGCAAGGAGATTATTATCCCTGTCCAACTGTGAAGAAATACTTGTAAGTACAGTCATTTGACCTACCCACAGCCACATAGCAATGTATCTAGAGGACAACCTGAGTTCTGCCTCTTCCAAGTTTAGTAGCCACACCTCTCCAGTACTGTGCCAACTGAAATGATTTTAAGTTAATTAACGTGTTCATTTTATGTTATTTAAACATATAGATATGAATCCAGGTATAGACTTAAATCTACATTTTCCCTATGACTACTTAAAGCACAAAAATAAACATATGCAAACCTACAAAATAACTGAACATGCTTTTATTATTTTATAACGAAGAATAATGTAAACAATCACTACTCTTTATGTTGTCTGGATTTTCTTTCCAGTTCAGCTTATTCTTACTATAGTATACCATATATAATAGAATGTTCTCATAAGTTTTCTGGATTAAAACAAATCTTCTTTCTTTATCACTCTGGAGAACATGGGAGACACATATTGGGATGGTTTCTGTTCTCATTAGCTTGGGAAACAACTGAAGTTGAATCCTTTGGTACCAAGGCTGTCAGATACACACATACACTGTATGTCAGTCATAAGAAAGACTTCAGATGATCTAGGATGTAATCACATGAACTCTTTTAAAGTAGTGATATCAATCTGGAAAAATTCTCATGGTCAATAACAGCACTTTAGATGTCTGAGAATTTGTCGCCAGCTTCAAGTAGGGATTTCATCATGATATATTCCATGATCTTCATTTGTGAGGTTGTAGCCCATTTACAGAGCCATGTTCCAGGCCACTTCCTTCAGTTCTCATTTAAATCCTTTGTTGAAACTTCACAAAGACATCCAGTCATGGCCCCCTTGCTAGTAAGTGCTGGAGTCGAGTCTAGAATTCAAATCTTTTGGTTTTACTGTGGTTTTATTTTTTTTAAATTAACCTTGTATTAAATAGTTATTGGGTGAAATAAAAAAAAATCCATCTTAGGAAAGTCTTCCAAGTTTTTAATAATTCTTGAGATCTAGTTTTTAGCATCATAAATATCTGATCTTAAGCCTTTGAATTTCAGAAAATTATGCGTAGCTCCCTGCAAAAGCCTGTGAAATCAGCAGGGGGTGTTTTAGGAGCACATTATCCCTTAAAAGAGAACTATGCAGTCTCATCAGTTTTGAAGCTTTGAAGTATCTGCTTCATCTAGATACAGATTTTAATATGCTAAAATATTATAATTAAAGCAGAAATTGCTAGCCCCACCTATCTGTGAAGATGAAGTACTACAAGTGATTCATACTAACTGATAATGGGGACTTCAGATTTGCATGAATCCCAGAATAGCAATATAGGAGACTTATTAGTTATTTATTTTAGTGAAAATGCATGTGACTTTATTGATATTGGTAATTTAGTGTCTGTCTATGGGAAAAATGCTAATTCTAAAAGACTGTCATTTTGTAGTTCCCTGGGAGAGACGTGAGAGCCACAAAGACCAATATCTTCCTGTCACGTGGGAGTTTTCAGAGAGAATTAAATGTGATTTGGAATTGCCAAACTGAACTTTGTAAAATGTCTATTTTGGTATGTGAAGTGCCATTTTCTGATAGTATTTTATAATCCTAAAATATGATAAATATTAAGGACTGGATTTACCACACCTTTAAGGTGTGGTAATTTTTTTTTTTTTTTTTTAAAGTGGCAGTTTGATGCCCATTGTTCACAAAGGAAGCTCGTGTCCTACCTTCAGTGAAGAAGAAATGTGATAATTCTCAGCAGGCTGGGGATAGAAGGCAAGGTAACCTATGTGAGTAGCACAGGCTTTATGCCTGAGGGAATAGTGTCACACTACACTGCTTTTAAAAATACGGTATTTATCACTATTCCAGGCATTATTTGGAAGCTTGCTTATTACCTTCCAAGATCTGTGAATTACTGTCAAGTATCCTAACAAAGCGATGAAGGCAGGTATCCCTTTCAACTGAGGATGACTAGGATGACTTAGAGAACATGAATAGTTATTTATTTTTGGTATTTTGAGACATGGTTTTTCTGGGCAATAGCCCTGGTTGTTCTGGAACTCACTCTGTAGACCAGGCTGGCCTAGAACCCACAGAGATCCACCCGTCTCTGACTCCCAAGTACTGGGATTAAAGGCGTGCGCCACCACTGCCCTGCAAATAGTTTTTTTTTCCTTCTCACAACAAAGCAAATCTTATGTGGATGAGTAATAAGCCAGCAATTGATAAAGGCATAAGGATCAGTCTTTGTTATCCTTTGAGCCTCAACATTTCATTGACAAACATCTTAGAATAAATAAAATTATGAATATGATACATTTTCAATAAAGATGTACTGTGTATTAGAAATGTGATGTGGAGGCCATTTGCTGCATGACTAGGAGTCTGGGTTCAATTAACACATGTGCATCCCTGAGCATCCTTGTTTAGCTCCTGTTCCCTCTCTGATAGGGGTCTGTGAGCAGGCTAGGGAGTAAGGCCACATCTATTCCTTTCTCTCTGTCTCAGGTCCCTTGTTCTTGCTCCTTCTGCCTCTATATTCAGACCAAAATGTGTATGTTAGACATTGGTCAGTACCTGATGAGAAACAACTAACTCTCTTTTTTTCCCCCCAACTAATGAGGGGTATGTACAGGTAGGAAAAGGATGGGGATGTTTGCTTGACTTAATTATTTAAAATTACGTTTAATGTGTACATGTGTATGTGTGTGTGCATACATGTGTAAGAATATGTGTGTGTGTGATGTGTGTATCCATGCATGTGTATGTGTGTGTGTGTGTGCATGCATGTTTATGTGTGTGCATGCATGTATGTGTATATGTGCATGCATGTATGCATGCCCTTCTGTGAGTGTGTGTGTACATGCCATGGTACACATGTGGACATCATGGACAACTTGTAGGAGTCTGTGGGAATGAAGTAAGATTGTCAGGTTTGTTAGCAGGTGCCTTAACCCACTGAGTCCTCTTACCAGCCTATGACTTGCTCCATTGAGCCGGAAGCACAGAGCTTTCTGATTTCCATTTTGGTCCACTTGGGGTCAGTACTTTCAGACTGCTGGTGGACTGTCCACATGACTCTGTCCTGCTACACTTTCCTTCCCCTAAATCTCCCCCAATTATCACCCTCTTCACTATCCTCCACCGTCCAATTCACGTCATCCTTCCCCTATTGAATTTCAGTTGCTTGGGTAAACAACGTAGAAGACAGAAGACACATGCTGATTGGAGAACCCATCAGCTGGCGGGAGGAGGGGTCTCCTTTTGCTCTGTGTGTTAACAGCAACCCTGGGCAGACAAGGAGAAGCTTTCAAACACTTGTCTCTGGGCGCTGCCCCCTGCCCCAATTGTGTCAGAGGTAGGTAGACAGGAGCAGCAGGAAGCGATGCCTAGTGTTGTAGTCCTTCAGGCCTTGGGTATTGTGCCTCTTGGTGCTCTGAGAGTGAGGCTCCTTCTGTGGACCTCGGCTCCCTCATTCCTTTCTTGTTATTGATATTGCAGCTTCCAGGCAGGCTCGGGTATTGGGATTCTCTCAATCATCAGCAACAGCCTATGAAGTTGGGAGTCCTTAGCTTTTAATACCAGCCAGTATTACAGCTTTTGGCCCAGGGTCTCAGTGCTGGCCCTTAGAGATTTGAGAGCTCTCTGGAACTTTTCTGATGACCAACTCCTACAGTTTGTCTTCTCCGGCTCCTTGCAGCCCTCTGTCCTTCACCTCAGCTCTCCAGCCCCTCTTGTCGTCTCTCTCTTTTTTTCTCTACTTGCCCTAGCTACTCTTGAGCAGCTGCCATCTATTTCTTCTAGGGCTGTCATAACGCTAGCTACCTACTGCTTTCACAGCCTGGCCTGCTGACTACTCATCTGCCCTGCTAACCAGTGCTCAGCTGCCTCTGCTTGTCACGAGCTCAGCCTGCAGGACTAAGAGAAGCAGGGCAAGGCCATCTGAGAGAAGTCTCTTGTTCGTCCTGACCCTGCAATCCAAGGAGGGGCAGCAAACTAGCGTCTCCCAGATATCTCTCTTAGTGAGCCCAAGCAGCCTGCTTAGACATCCCCCCAAAAGGGTGTTTGGATGAATCATAGCCATTTTTAAGTGGTTCAATCACAGCCTTGCCTTTTAATACTAATTTTTCAGCCTGTACAGAATGTCCTTGTTTACAGACGAGGAAACTGAAGCACAGAGAAACTGTGTGTTCAAGTTCAGGTAACTGTTAGCAGAGGACATTGAACTTGTGTGATCAGCCTTCAGGGTCTATCCATTTCAACTTCATTCTGTGCTGACTCATAAGGACTGTTGGAAGCCGTCTGTTCCCCAAATGGCTTTAACAACTCCACATCTTTCCCAGTTTATATGCTGACTACTCTTGCTGTCTCTATCACCGGATTTCTTAACCCAAGATTCTCTTCTCTTGGAATGCTTACTTCCAAGTCTCCATGAAACTTTGTCTCCACGTAAACGTCCCCACACAGCAAGTTATCCTCAAATTGAGGAGGCCATCTGTCCCCTCAACCCCTGCGTCCTGTATTTATCAGCAACTCCTGAAATTGTGTTAAGACCTCAGTTCTGGTGCCCGACTCCATTCCTACCACGGCATCATTGCTTACATTCCTGCCTCAGCTTCCATCTTCTTGTCCTGCATCCCATTTATTCAACACCAAACAACCCTAAACACATCAACTAAGTCACCCACCTACATGGGGCCTCCCATTGCCTTTAAAGTAAGAATCTGGTACATTGCTCAGGTCCAAAGAGCCCACCTCATCTCATTAGATCCATCTTACCCATAAGCTGTAACCTGCTGCTTTTCTTTCACATTTTCAGACACACCGAGCTCTTCTCCTCCTCTCTCTTCTTGCATCAGGCAGTGTTCTCTGCCTGGAATCATCACCTCCCACTCTTCAGCTGGCTGGTGTTTCTCTCTCTCTCTCTCTCTCTCTCTCTCTCTCTCTCTCTCTCTCTCTTCCTCCCTCTTCCTCCCTCCCTCCCTCTCCTCCCACCTCTCTCTCGCACACGTCTTCAACTTCGAGGTGATCTCTTCATACAGAACTTTTTGGAACAGACTCTAACAAGAGAGGTATTTAATTGACCTCTGATGAATTTCCCCTAAGCCTTTGCTTTTATATTGCTTTCTTTGCATGTGAGTTTTTTTTAAAAGCATGAATCTAAGTACCACATCCACACATTTTCCCAAAGGTTCCCCTTTGATAGAACCTCACAACTTCTTCTGTTCTTTTTGTGTGTATGTCTCTGCTAACTGATCTACCAAGAAATGACATTACCCAACAATCAGAACGGATTCTGAGCTTATAGAGCTAGAGGAAGATCATGAAATGCCTCTACCAACCAAGTTTTAAGTCCATGGATGCTAGTCTAGGAGGATGTCTAGGGAGTCCCACTAGAGATTCAATGTGGATGCCAGTGAGGAGTAAACAGGGAGGCTGGGAGCATCTACGCCTGGAAGATGTGACTTTGTTCTGGTTCAGCATTTTAATGATTTTGACCATTTTGGCACCTCCAAGCTAAATGTCAAGTGGTGCTCTTTCTGCCTAGTGACAATCCTTTCTGTGTCTCGATTTCAGCCCCTTGCTTCCATCCTTCAGCACAACTCTCCTCTACTAGCTGAGCCATTGCTTTCTTACTTTTAGTTTCCTCTATGTGTGTCTGTTTCTCTGCTGAAATGTGAGCTCCCTGAAAACAGGATAATGTGTTTTTCTACAGCTGTGAACTGATCATTCACAAGTTTTAGAACAACTGCTCAGTGAAGAATGATGACTAGAATAAGGGAGCTGGGGGTGAGAATCTTACCTTTCCCTTACGTCACCTTAGGCAAGGTACCTCAAGCTTTTGTATTGTGCAGAGTAATGATGTCTCCTCCTCTCACACAATCGCATCTTGATCTGAAATGAGAGTATGTTGGGTGACATGTATGACCATGTGGAATTTGGCTCATTCATCGAGCTCAGGTTGTCAGCTGACTTCTTCTTCTTCTTCTTCTTCTTCTTCTTCTTCTTCTTCTTCTTCTTCTTCTTCTTCTTCTTCTTCTTCTTCTTCTTCTTTTCAAGTTAGCATACAAGGTGACGTGTTTCCTTACAGTCTTTTCATCCCTACTGCATTCCTGTTGATCCTCCTCTTCCATCCCCCTGCTTCCCTCCCCAATGGTCCCTCCTCCCTCCGATTGCCTGCCTTTTCCTTTCCTGTCACATGCATTCTAGTGTCCTCTTTTTAGTTTCTTCCTCCTGTAAGATCTCCTTTCCCCCCTTATGGTCCTCTTGGTACTTTCATAACCTAACACACACACACACACACACACACACACACACACACACACACACCCCTAGGATCTGCACATGAGAAAAACCATGCAGTCTTTTTTTCTCTGAGTCTGGCTTATTTTACTTCATATAATAATTGTGAGTGCCATTTTCCTGCAGATGTCTCATGACTCCATCACGACTTCGTTATGGCTGAACAGAATTCCCATGTGTATGTTTAACTCATTTGCTTTATTCACTCCTCTGTTGATGGGCACAGACGATGATTCCATTGCTTAGCTATTGTGAAGAGTGCAGTAATAAACATGGATGTGCAAGAGTTTCTGTGGTAGGACTTAGGGCTCTTGTTGGATATAGTCACAGGAGTTATATCCAGTGATCTGAGTTCAAGATATGTCATCTTGGATAATTGAAGTAAACCCAACAAATCATAAGAGTCATTAAAGTGGAAGAGGGAATTAGAAAAGAGAATCAAGAGAGATGTTCTCATGAAAATGATTCTACTTGACAGTTTCTGGCTTTGAAGGTGGGGGAGAAGGACTAAGGCCAAGATAACTATGGGTACTGTGTAGTGTTATGTCATCTAGAGTCATTGGAGAGGGGGGAATGCCAATTAAGAAAATGCTCCCATAAGCTCAGGCTGTAGGCAAGCTTGTAAGGCATTTTCTTACTCGGTGATTGATGGGGTAGGGTCCATACATGGTGGGTAGGGCCACCCTTGTGGTGGTCCTGGGTGCTATAAGAAAGCAGACTGAGCAAGCCATAAGGAGCAAGCCAGTAAGCAGCACCCCTCCATGGCCTCTGCATCATCTCCTGCCTCCAGGTTCCAGCCCTGATTGAGTTCCTCTCCTGACTTCCTTCAGTGATGAATGGTGATGTGGAAACATAAATCAAATAAACCCTTCCTCCCCAACTTGCTTTTGGCCCTGGTGTTTCATTGCAGCAACAGTGACCCTAACTAAGACACCATGCCTTCAACATACGGGAAGCTTCTAGTAGCTGGAAAATCTCAAGATGTCCCCGCTTGAGTCTCCAGGAAGGAATGCTTCCTGTTGGCATCTTGATTTTTTTCTTTTCTTTCTTTTTTTTTTCTCAGTGAGACCTACTGCAGACTGCTAAACTATAGAACCATAAGATAATATATTCATGCTGTTTAGAGTCACCAGGTTTGTCATAATTTGATGCAGCAGCCATGGAAAACTAATCTAGTTTCTTTAACTGGGATGTGAGCAGAGTAATAGATACCTTGCAGCATTACAAAGCATGCATCATGTTTCATTATACTGCCAAGATAATGCATGTAACGGACCAAATACAGTGGTCCACACATTGAAAGCATTTCATTAGTGTTGTTATTTTTTTCTCCTTTCCTCTTCCTTTCTAAATACACTTATCTAGTAGATATACAGCAAGCGATATATAATCATCACGGATTGTATAGTGTTGAAATCAATACTCTGCTGGTATTGAAATCAAATAAGCATCAGCATCTAGTTCCCTTATTGTTATTGTAACAGATGACAAAAGAAGCCCAGAGAATTACATACTCACTTAGTATTCCGTGGCTCTCATGAAAGATGACTTTCTCTTCTGCAGATTTTTATTGCGCTTGTCTGTTGCATATAGCTCTTTCTTCTTTGCCTTCATTATTTAGAGGCATTGACAATTTTAACACCAGAGAGTTATCCTTGGATAGAATTACAAATGTTGAACTTTAAAACAAACATGTCATTTGATCTAACCACTACCCAGTTATAAAGCTGTGTTCATTTTAGTCCATTTAGTACCTTTCTTGTTCTTTTTCTGAGGGAAGATCATGAGAAAGGGTTAGTGGCTCTTATCTGTCAGAATGGCTTAAGCTTACAATTATGTTCTATCAAATCAGGTGGCAATACAACATATGAAACCTCAAACCATCATTATGAAATACTAAATGTCTGTGAAATTTGCATCCATAGGTTGTGACTGAAACCTTGTCATTTTTAGATTATCTTTCAAACAGTCTGGGTAGGGATCATGAATCTGAAATAGTGAGGGTGGAAAATAAGAGTGCCGGTTTAGGACTAGGAGCACTAGGATAGCTCATTTATACTGTGTTATGCTTTATCATGACAGTCATATTGTATTAATCATACCATATCATACCCTATCTCATCACATTACAATTTACATTCTATTTGAGTTTAAGAGGCTTTTTGTGGTTCCATCCAACAATTAAATCATGGCTTAACCTACTATTGCTACAGGCAAAATGCCCCCCAAGTCCCAATAAATTTCCCAATAACTCTTATAAATTGTCCACCTGAGCTTTCACACATGTCCTGGTCGCTCTCGCTCTCTCCCGCTTTAATCTGAAGCCACTATGCATTCCTCCTCTGTGTCCCTCAGGCGATAAGAAAGGCTTTGGACGATGCGACCCACCACAGCCACCACCCACGTGCACATAAAAGTTTCATAAACGCTCCATGTTCTCATGACCTCTATTCTCTAAACGATTCTATTTTAATCCCTTCTTTAATTTAAAAATTATTGTTGCTATTTATTATGTTTACTTTTATTGCCTAGTAGTAGGTTGTGACCTGCAATTTGTAAAACACTGTCTTATTTTATCATTAATCTGTAAACCTAAAAATATAGGCCATGCCATAGTGACCCATGACTCCCGGCAGTTTCTCTTCATGCACGATGGCTATCTTTGTAACTCATATGGCATACTTTTTTTTTTTAAGTTTGTGAGGTTGCTATAGTGCAGATCAATCACCAATGTTGAAAGTGGGTAATTTTTTTAAAAAATATATACACTGTTAACATAGTTTACTATAAAACATAGTGGCTCATATCACCTCAGAAAAACCAAATACTATTTCTTTGCTCCTTTGTATGCAATGCCTGTTTGTGTGTGTGTGTGTGTGTGTGTGTGTGTGTGTGTGTGTGTGTGTGTGTTTGTGTGTGTGGTGTCTCATGGCAATATTCCTTTTTGGCATATTAAGCTTCTTTTCCTGTTGTAGGAAAAAGCCCTAACAGGTCACCTTCCCTGCCCAAGGAAGCTCTGGACAGAAGTGGCCTGGAGGCCTGTACAACTTAGAAAGCATTCTTTAAGAAAGACAATCCAAAATTATAAATACTAGGTTAAGTGTCAAAGCCAATCTTTTCTTGAATAAGCATAGGAATCGCACAAAATAACAAATATGCAATAGCAAAATCATAAACAATATAACATCTCCAAAAGCAACAGAATATTTTCATAATAAACTGCTTTTGGGCTTTGATAATTTTCCCCTACATTTTTGGAGCAAATTTTTCATATAATAATTGCTTGGTTCCTGTAGTCTAAGTGTTTAATGTTTCTGTTGCAATTTACTTCCTGACATAGAAGTAATTTCTATTGATTTTATTATTTACTCTAATACTTTTATTTCTTACCCCATTACTTTTTATCCAAAATTTCTTCCAGTTTTTTAAATGCTCAGGAATGGCACTCTATAACCACTCAAATCAGGAGTCTATACTGTTGAATTTGTTTTGCTGAAATTCTCTAAGATATCTTCCCAAATGTTGGTAAAAATGTGTCTTCTTAAGTTAATTTTCCTCTCAGCCAGATTCCTAAAGAGTTCACATCCAACAGAATGTAACCCTAGAACATGGTGGTGGTCTTAACTGATGGTGATTAAAATGTCTTACCTTTGCAAGGTTTATACAGACATAGAAGTCTGTGAGTACCTTCTTAGGACTTGCCCCAGACTCTTGAAGTGCTCGTTAAAAGAAAAACACCTAGACATTTCAACTTCTTAAGCTTTGTGCTCAATCTTGCGATTTGTATGGAGCGTTGGATTTAACCTCTGAGGACACCATTATTAGGTCACCAAGGCAAAACTGCTTCTTGACAATACACTCACACGTATCCTGAAAAGTCAGACCAGAGAGTGTGTGGAAGCAGTGGCTCATTTAAGACTTCCTTGTGTCTGTGCTTCAGTGGGAGGCAGTCCATGTGCCAGGACACACAGGTACAGGGGATGCTTCCATGTGGCAAAGGAGGAACTTAATGCTAGAGCCTTAGGGAAACCAGGACAGCCACTGACAAAGAGCGGTACAACTCACCTCAGCATGCCCAACCAGAAACTGAGGAGGCTCCTCAGGCCCCTGGGCCTATAAAATAGTGCTGGTGGGTGGGTGGGGCCACTGTTTGCCTGGAACCACAGTTGTCGGTGAACTTGGAGGATCCTGGGAACATGGGGGTAGGCAAAGCTACACTACTTCTGCTACACTATTTGAACCCAGTTTATCTAAGAATTTAGGAGCTCCAAGTCACTTAGAGTGATGGGGATGCCTCAGTATTATTGATCTGTCTTCTTTCTTAAGATGGCTTTGAAGTGAGAGGAGAAGGAATTCAAAGACCACACCGAGACAAAGGGAATTCTCAATTAAAGGCATCTAAAATATCTACAATTATACTCATCTTCTGTATGAAATCATGTTAGAAGTGGGGTGGGGCTACAACATTTCCAGTGGAATCAGTGTGTGTGTGTGTGGTGTCTCATGGCAATATTCCTTTTTGGCATATTAAGC
>CABHPQ010161371.1:0-10304 GCA_902168405.1 Peromyscus aztecus | reverse complement strand
GTGTGTGGTGTCTCATGGCAATATTCCTTTTTGGCATATTAAGCTTCATAGACACCAAGAAGCCATTTCCCTTTTCTGTGCCTCAGTTTCAACCTCCTTAGGACAGGGAATCTTGAAGGTCACCTCCAGCTTGGGGAAGCTCTTGTCAAAAACGTAGGTATAGAGTATCATGAATATTGGTCTTACTGTGGCATCCGGGCTTGACCACAAAGGCAACCTTTTTGTTGCTTACTCTTCCGCGGAGTGAAAGGGTAGGGCTAGACCTCTTTAGTGTAGTGAAATAAAAATCCGAAGGGAAAAAAAATCTGGAAGGGTGCAGAGAGGAAGTCCATCTCAACCACTGGGTGGCGATCTTGTTCCACGCCATGGAGGGTTTTGTAACATTCCCCAACAGTTCCAAACTTTGAATTAACTAAGCGTAGTAAAGGAAATTTTTCAAAAGGGTGCTGAAATAAAAGCAGGTCGGCAGAAAACCACAATCATGGAGGAATGGCAGTAAAGAGCAAGGCCAGCTGACAGGAATAAAATCCCTGTCGTCAAGGCGGTGAAACGCAGAGGGGTATATGATAGGTGTGTTTGGGGTATTACATAAAAGAATATGGGGAGAAGAGTACATTGTAAATTTATACAGGTTTCTGAAATAATAGGTTTAAAGGTAAGCGCTAGCGTCGAAAGATGTAAACTGTAGAATTATCAAATATAGTCTACATTTCTAAAATCTAACCCCAAATAGATTATTTTCTTCTCCTTCTGTTTTTAGCATATATTAATTGAGCAAAGTAAGAGTTTTACTATGACACACCCATACATGCATTTAATGTGCATTTACCATGTGCATCCCTCTATGACTTCTCTCCCCACCCCTCCCTCTCTTCTCCTTTCATGTCTCTAGTGAAACTTACTTCCATCTCATTACACACACCTAGATTTGCACAGATGAGAGGAAGCGTGCTATACTGTCTTTGTAGGACTAGGTCGTATCATTGAACACTATGACATGTGGTTCCATCCCTTTTCTTGCAAACAACACAGATTCATTGTTCTATATAGTGTAGTAAACATTTTTTAAAACTAAAATTTTATTTATTCATTTATGAGAGCGTACACACATCACTGTATATATGTGGAGGTCGGAGAGAGTGGTCCCCTCATTCCATTTTGTGAGTCCAAGGGCATCAGTGGACTCAGGTCATCAGGCTTGGTGGCCAGTACTTCCACCCACTAAGCCTTCCCTCTGGCTCTCGACTCCGACTCCTTATTCCCTTGTCTGTTGACGGTACCCATGCTGATTCTGTAATTTTATGGTTATGAATAGTGCTGTGGTAGACATGTGTGTGTAGTTATTGCTATACTAAGCTGACTTTGATTCACACAGAGGTGATATGGCTGGAGCCTACAGATGCTGTATTTTGAAGTTGTTGAGGGAGCTCCTTCATGTGGATTTCATAGCTGCTGCAGTGATTAATAAGGGTCCCTTTTTCTAAGTACCATGCTCTAACATCTGCTGTTGGCTTTGTGATGATGGCCGTTCTGGCTAGAGTGAAATGGAGTCCCGATGTGGTTTTGATTTGTCGTTCCCTGGTGGCTAAAGAGATTGGACATTTTAACACCTCTTTTGAGCACTTACCTTTTTTTGAGACCTGTACATTAGGTTCATTTATCCATTTTCTTTGAGCAGATTACTGTTTTGGTGTTTAACTTTTTTTTGAGTTCTTCATGTCTTCTAGAACATTCATGAACATCTGGCAGAATTTTTTTTTCTCCATCTATAGGCAGTTTTCTCATGCTCGTAGTTTCTTTTGCTAGGCAGAAGCTCATTACTGATGCAATTCCATTAGTCCTTTCTCTGTGCTCTTCCCTGAGCTACTGTAATCCTACGAAGAATTTCGCTACCTACCTGTGAATCTGGGGATGCTTCCTGTATGTCTTCCTATGGTAATTTTAAGGCTTCAGGTCTTATGTTAACATCTTTAACATATTTTGGGTTGATTTTTCTACAGGGTCAGAGGTGGAGATTAAGTTTCTGTCCTTTATGTGTGGTTCTCCAGTTTTCTCAGTTCCCTTTTGCCAAGAGACTTTTTCTCATGAGTATTGGCATTTTGGTGAGAACTGGATGGCTTGAGCTACTTGGCCTTTATCCAGGTCTCAGCTTATCTATCTATTATCTATCTATCTATCTATTATCTATCTATCTATCTATCTATCTATCTATCTATCTATCTACCTTCTAAATCAAAAGACACCATTTAAGAGGATGGTCAATCAAATGAACCAATCAGTGGTTTTTGGGCTTTTTCATTTTCTATGAAGTAGTTTCCACTGGGGCATCTAACTTATATTTGGAATCTTGGGATGAGAGCTGGGATTCATGTCCTCCCTGGTACTGGGACAAGGGCCATTTTTGTGGGAAAACTAAGGAGGAGACTTTGAGGAAAGCGTAAGCGCTGTGCAGCTTCAGCATCTTCCTTCTTTGTCTTTAGCAAAGACTATATGAGAAGGAAACCACTATCTTCCCCATCCAAGGACGAGTGAGCATGAAGGAAAAATCCCAGAGGTGGAAAATAATGAAAACAGTTCCACTTCTGAACATCACAAATTACCTCTTGTATAATGATCTGAGATCTGACTGAAAGAGCATATGTGGGCTAGTCCCTGCTTCTTCCAGCCATTGAATCTGTTCAGTTCCCTGTCTGATTCTTTCCTCATCAGTTCTTTTTTTTTTTTTTTTTTAATTTTTAAAGATAGACTCTCACTATGTAGCCATGGCTGGCCTGGAACTCACTATGTAGACCATGCTAACTTTGAACTCACAGAGATGTTCCTGCCTTTGACCACATCATTCTTTGTCTTTCTCCTAGTAGGCACACGTAGGGCCTTTCTGAGGGTCATGGCTTGGGTCTTATTGTACTGGTGGCTTTAGCTGTCTCATTCCTCTCCCTTTGACACAGTAGCTATGAGCTTATTTTTTTTTTAAAAAGTGATACAGTTAAGTAACCTTTACCAACGAATCACATTCATTATTCATTTACTTAATGACACAAAAGCAGTGTTTGCTCCATTTCAGGGAATTGCAGCAGATCAAAGGCACTGAGACCTGAATGTGTTGAGGACAGTCAGCAGGGACTGTATGGAAATAATGCTTAGCATTTATGTCACACTTTATACTGTCAACGGAATCTGCAATTATTAATTAATTATCCCACACAATAGCTCTGTGAGGAAGGTCAGTGCCGTTAGCTCTATTTTACAGATGAAGACCTGGACAGCAGTTAAGAGATTTCCCCCCAATGTTTAGAGATTTCATATCAAAGCAGCCACAAAATAGAGGCTGCAGGTAAAATCCAAGGTGGTTGGAGTCACAGCCTAGCACTGCCTCCTGTGAGGGTATCCTTCCTTTAATCTATTTTGAAACTTTCTGAACATGAGAATGTTCTAGATTTATGAACAGCCTCTATTTACAGTTCACTTGTTCGTGCTGATCCTACACAGTCCATCATTTTGTATGTGCTCTCATATCCTCTTCATTCATTCATTCATTCATTCATTCATTCATTTATTCATTCATTCACACATTCATTTATTTATTCATGCATTGATGCAGTTGAACTTAACTGGGCACATATATCAGTTAAATGAGGTAAACACATAGAAATGGCAAACAACTGATTCTATAGATAATCTTTGTCTCAGAGCTTTACTTTCATAGAAACACACACACTGTCTTTTTTAATTTTTATTTATTTTTAAAAATTAATTAATTAATTAATTTATTTTACATTCTACCACAGTTTCCCCTTCTTCCTCTCCTCCCAGTCCTTCACCTACTCCCTTCTGTTCCCACCCCCTAACCCATTCTCCTGGAGTCTCTGTCCAGGAAAGGGCAGGTCTCCCATGAGTATCAACACAGCATGGCATATCAAGTTGCAGCAAGATTAAGCACCTCCCCATGCATTAAGGCTGGGCAAGGTGATCCAGTATGAGCAGTAGGATCCCAAAAGTCAGCAAAACAGTCAGAGACAGCCCCTGCTCCCACTATTAGGAGTCCTGTAAGAAGACCAAACTACACAACTGTAACACACATGTAGAGTACCCAGGTCAGTCCCATGCAGTCTCCCTGGTTGTCAGTTCAGTCTTTGTGAGCCCCCATGAGCCCAGGCTAGTTGATTCTGTGAGCCATCTTGTGGTGTCCTGACCCCTCTGGCTCTCACAATTCCCTCCCCTCCTCTTCTACAGGATTCCCTGAACTCCTGCCCAATGTTTGCCTCTAAGTCTGCCTCTTTTTCTATCAGTTGCTGGAAAATGCCCCTCTGATGACAGCTGGGTCAGGGACCAATCTGGCTAGATCGGGCTGTGTATCTGCTATTGCTAGGAGTCTAAGCTATGGTCTCCCTTGTAGATTCCTGACTCTGAAATGTCCCCACCCCTTTCTAGTAGTCTCCTTCAACACTCTCCTCCTCTGTTCTCCCCCAAGCTGATCACTCATGCTCCCACCTTGACCCACCCTCAGCCCACTCATGAAATCTCTATTTCCCCTTCCCAGGAAGATCCAGACATCCCCCTATGAACTCTCCCCATTACCTAGCTTCTGTGGGACTGTGGATTGTAGCATGGCTATCCTTTATTTTATAGCTAAGATCCACTTATGAGTGAGTACATACTACGTCTGTCTTTCTTGGCCTGGGTTACCTCACTCAGGATGATTTTTATCTAGTTCCATCCATTTGCCTTCAAATTTCCTGTTGTCCTTATTTTTTAACAGCTGAGTAATACTTCATTGTGTAAATGTACCATGTTTTCTTCATCTATTCCTCAGTTGAGGAGCATCTAGGTTGTTTCAAGGTTTTGGAACTACAAATAAAGCTGCTATGAACATAGTTGAGCAAGTGTCCTTGTGGTATGATTGTGCATCCTTTGGGTATATGCCTAAAAGTGGTATAGCTGGGTCTTGTGGTATGTTGATTCCCAGTTTTCTGAGAAACTGCCACACTGACTTCCAAAGTGGCTGTACAAGTTTGCACTCCCACCAACAATGGGGGAGTGTCCCCTTGCTGTACATCCTCTCCAACCTGAGCTGTCACTTGACATACATACTATCTTAAAGGGCATGGAAGGAGGAAGACATGAATTCTCCCAGGTAGAATCTAGAAGGTAGACACCTAGGAGGTAAGGTTTAATTAATCCTCTCTGAGATGCCCCGCTTGTGGCTCAGAGAATGGGGCTCCTCAGAGCCCTTGGGGGTTAGAAGACAGAAGGTGCCCTGGATGTTAGCTACCTTCTGCTTTTGCCTTAGGCCAGGTGTCCAGTGGGATAATTTAATATGGTTTTATTCTACAGCGTTCTAACAAGTCTATGTGGATGCCTTCCTCTTCCTTTTCTTTTTTCTCTTCTCTCTTCTTCTCCTTCTCCTTCTCTTTCTCCTCCTCTTCCTCCTCCTCCTCCCTCCTTCACCTCACTCTCCTCCTCCTCCTCCCCCCTCCATTCTTGTAGCCTATAGTATGTTGTAGGAAATAGCAGCTTGGATAACTACCATGTACTGAGTGCCTGCTCTGCTTAGTGCTTTAAATAGTGGATACTACAAAGACCTTGGAGTCCTGTACTGCTATTATCTTTTTATAGTTGAACAAAGAGAAACTGGGAAAGTTTAAGTAATTTATTCAGAGCTACGTAATTCTTTCCACCATTTAACAGGAGTTTAGCAACCTGTGTTTTGTGCTAAGCTAAGAGATGCAAATGCTGAGCAGAGGAGCTGTGGACACTCCCTAAACACAGCTTTCAGACCACTGAGGAAGAAGACAAGTCATTCACCACTAGGTATTGATATGTATTGCACAGCCATCCTTGTGATGCAGTCTCTGAAGACAGCACACAGGATATAATAAAGGAGAAGCTAGTGTAGAGACCTGTCCTGACCAGAGGTCAGTCAGTGGGGAGAGTGACAGGGGCAAGGGCAAAGTCAGGGAGGGGATTGTGGAGGCTTTGGTGAGTAAGTGTAGGAATATGTTGTCTTTGGGTAAAGTCCGTGCTCTTAGCTTTATTATCCAGGTGAAGAATCAGACAACATGTCTGCTTTACCCCGACATTTAAAGGTCTTGTGTCAAAGCAGACCCAGGAGTGGGGGCAGCAGCTAAAGTGGCTGAGGGTACACAGACTGGAGCTGCCTTTCGCAAAGTCAGTGAAAGTTCTTGGTGGAGAGGAAGGGAAAGGCAAGTGTTACGGGGAGCCCCCGTTCCTGGCTTGTGCAGGTGAATTGAGGTTACTGTGTCAAGCGCGTGTGCCGGTGCGCTAAGCGAGCGTCGTAACTGAGAGGAAGGCTTCTGGAGGAAGGGACGGAAGCAGAACTGGAGTTTCTGCTTCTCCAAAGGTGCCTCTCATCTGCCCGTGTGTCCTGGCCACTTCCTGTTGCTATGAGGGAACAACTATAGGATGGGAAATTTTAAAGGTTTGTGCAGTATTCAATTCTGGAGGTCAAGGGAATGCATCTGCTGAGGGTTTCCTAGCAAGTGAGGACTCTGGTTGTCTAGGTCATCACACAGTGAGAGGATCGCATACAGGAGACAGAGTGAACTTGGCCTTTATAAAAGACCCATTCTCCAGACAGCCAATTGACCCCTTAATTCATGAATGGATTCATTCATTCGACGAGGATGGAGCCTCATGACGTCATCATTTCTTAAAGGTCTCACTTTTTTATTTTATTTTTAAGAATTTTATTTTATGTGTATGTCTGTACCATGTGCATGCAGTTCCCATGGAAGCTGTGGGATCCCCTGGAACTAGGGTTACAGATGATTGTGAGCCACCATGGAAGTACTGGGAATCAAACTTGGGTCCTCAGGAAGATTAATCAGTGACCTCTCTAGCCCCAGGTCCTTTAAAAACCTCACAATGGGAATTAAATTTCAACACAAATTGTAATAGGGGATTCCAAACATACTTATACCAAGACCTGCACGTATCTTTGGAAATGCAGATCCGATTTGAACACTCAGTTTGTCAATCACAATTGTTTCCCATTGCTACTGTGCAACCTTCTGGGAGAAATGCATTTGACTTCTGTTGTCTTACCAGTCAGTAACAATGTCAACATCAACAGCAACAATGTCACTCATACAAGGATATGAGAAGAGTTCTTCTGAGGAGGTATATTTGTTATTTTTCTTGTTGTTGTGACAAAGTACCCAACCAATGCAACCTGAAAAGGGAAGGGTTTAGTTTGGTGCTCAGTTTGAGGGTGCAGTCCATCATCATCGCAGGAATGTGTGGGGGCAGGGGCTCAGGCAGCTGGTCCATTATATCTGTGGTCAGATAGTAGAGAGAGATCCATCCTGGTACTCTCTTTCTCCTTTTTATATACTCCAGATGCCAGGCCACAGAGTGCAGCAGGTCACAGAGTGGTGTCACCCACATTTAGGGTGGATCTTCTCACCTCAGTTAACAGAACCTAGACACCCTCCACCCCTAGGTCAGCTCCAGAGGATGTCTAGTTAAGTGATCATAGAGTCTGCTACTTGGCTTGACAGTATTAACTGTCATGGAGCTGAGCTACCTAGCTGAACTCTAGGAAAGATTGTTAGTGTTTGAATCTTACCCGCAAGACTTTCTAGCTTTTCCATTTTGAGCAAATTATTTAACATTTTTAAGTTTCTTATTCATTACCTGTAAGAAAGTGCTGGTAGCATCCTTTTCATCACAGGTTTGGTGATGGAATCAGAATTGCTGCTGGCCCATGGGACACCTTCATGAGGGAATTAGAAGGGGTTCCCACTCTGCAAGTAGAGAAAATTTGAGGTTAGTATATTATATATTTCTCCTTAATTACAATTATACAAACATAAAATCATTGTGAATAAATAATATAAATTAAATTATTAAGCATAATATGAGATACTATTTGAATTTTTAATCACAATAATTAAAAAATCAAATCTAGAAATAATAGATATGGAACAAGCCAAAAATTTTAATAGCAGTTAATTATGAAATTTCCATAGCAACAAATAAACAAATGTTCTAATATAATTAGCAGATCATTATGTAGTAATCTCTAATTTATGTCAATGTAATACTTACTTTGTATATTATTAATGTTAAATTAATATTAGTGATTACCTAGGGGTTCATGTCGTAATGAAAGTGTCTGTATGCTCAAAATGGGATTCTGCCTTCTCAGTAGGGCGTGGGAGATTAATGGCTGAGTGTATGAGCTGGGTATTGATAAGGGCTTTCAAAAGGAATTTTATACTCTAACCGGTATAGCTTTGAGAGAAGCAACTTTTGTTTTCAAAACACAAGATGAGAGAAAGAAGGAAAGTGATAGACACAAAAGGAAGCAAGAAGGAAGCTTGGAAGCAAGAAGATTAGTGAGAAAACTGCCAAGAGAGGCAGAAAGGGAAGCCTAAGCTGTGGGGATGTGAGATCTCCAGTTACAGAGACAGCTTTCCCATTCCATGTACATTTCCCTACATATATATGTATCTGTGCCTTAGATAACAGATGTATCAGAATAAATAATAAACAATCAAGAGTAACCAAGAGTATTGGCAAATTTGTTCTGAAAAGTAATAAATACTCTGACAGAATATTAAATATTCCAGGCTTTTAGTCCATGAGTCACCGCTGCAGCTATTGAATCTCTCCACTGCGAAACAGTCCTAGGCAGCATGCAAATGAATGACCTTGGTGGTGTTTCAATAAAACTTTATTAACAAACCAGGTGGCAGGCTACATTCACCTTATGTTTTATCATTTTATTATGCATATGTATGAAATAATACTTTTTGTATATAACATGTAGATCATATGATATATACATATATATATATATATATATATATACATAGTTTGTTGGTTATTTTGAATGTGGCTAGAGCATCAAAATCTTATGAACATAGTCTTTCCTTGTGAGTCCAACTGGAATATGCTACAGATAAATCCTATTAAATTAGGCACTTCACTACCTCCTGCTGGAAAACTGCCCTAATAAGTGATAAACAGCTCACTTGTTCTTGAAATTCATAACATTCTGACAAAAATAAGAAAAACCTTCAAAATAATAAAAGGGAACCATGACATGACGGTCCTGGTAGACTTGGTCCCCTCTGCACCCCCGTGGAGAGAACTGAGCACATATATAGATTATCATATACCCAGTGGTCATGGAACACTGGCTTTTATTTTAAATTATTAAGTTTATACCATAATTGAGGTGTTTTAAGAGTAAAGTGCCTGGAGTCACATCCTGGTTCCCTTCTCGCTGAATGCTGAATATAAATCGTCAGCGTGGATAAAGTCGTTTAAAGAGAGACGTTCAATTAAACTGCAGAAGAACTTTCTCGGTAAACCCCATCTCCTTCCTTCGACAGCGCTGAACTACCTACAGCAGGTGCAGCTGTAATTGCGGGATGTACGGTGTCTTGTTGTCAGCTGAAGTTGATTGATTGTTCTCAGGTTTGATGCTGAGAAAAGTACACATTATGGTTTGTTTCGAAGCTCCACTTTAGTCCCGCTAATGGCAACAGGCTGGGAAAGCAGCCCCAAGGCTGATTGCTAAAATATAAAGAACCGGTTGCCCAGTGGGCATTCTTTACCTGGATATTCAAGGGAAGGAAATGAGAATCATTTAATGCTCAGGGGTAAGTATATTTCAAGCAAAGATAAAAATAGACCTCTGCCATGTGATTGAAAATGATGTAGAAGGATAAAGAATCTGAAAAAAAAAAAAAAAAAAAAAAAAAAACAAAACCGGGAGATATTCTGAGACACAGAGGCAGGTATTTAGTCAAAACACTAGCAGGAGGTTGGAGGGATGTGGACGCGTGGCTGAGTGTGGTGTCAAACACCTGTCAACCCAGGACTTGGGAGATGGAGTTGGAGGAACAGGAGTTCAAGGTCAGCCTCAGCTACATAGTGAGTTTGAGGCACATGAGACCTTGTCTGAAAAAATAAAAAGTCTGAAAATGTGAACAAAAGGTAGCAGTGGGAAGTGGGGCAGATAAGGCCTGGGACGGAGAAGGTGAAAGCTGCAGTTGATATTTAAGGATGATGACGTCAGGACGAGGCCCAGAGAACAAGCTCAGCTGGTGAACACTACTGGGACCTTTCCATCCAGCTGGCTGGGTGGGGCTTGGACTTGGAAGCACAGCCCTCATTTTCTTGCCCCTGTCTCCCTCCTCCCCTTCCTTCTTTCTCCCCTCCCCTCCCCTCCCCTCCCTTCCCTCCCTCCCTCCCTTCCCTTCCTCCCTTCCTCCCTCCCTCCCTCCCTCCCTCCCTCCCTCCCTCCCTCCCTCCCTTCCTTCCTTCCTTCC
>CABHPQ010161370.1:25017-45460 GCA_902168405.1 Peromyscus aztecus | reverse complement strand
TGACCACAAGGAAATCAGTGTAGTGATACATTATCAGCCACGGTGACGTGCTCTGAACAATGGCATGATTAAGCAATTTCACTGTGCAAATATCATACTTAAACTAAGCTAAAACACTATTAGGCATTGTAATCTGGGGCCAAAATATTTTCATAGAGGGCCTTTATATAGTCTCCATGGCCACTTGAACTTCTGACGTCACTTTGCTCCTTGTATTTTAGCTATGTGTGTTCCTGCTTCATTCCTCCCAGACTATAAACATGTAGAGGTCAGAGAATTCATACCATGTGCTCTTTTGCACAAACAGTATTACTCTAGTCTACTCAGTCACATTCTCATTGATCAGAATTATCATGTAGAGCTTGGCTACAGAGTATTTTGCTATGAATTGGCTTCATGGGGAAGAACTGCTTCAAACAGAGGCCTTGGTATAAAATTTATTAGAAAAAGGCCACCAGACACTCACGTGGTCAAAGTTAACCAGTGACAGCACACCCAAAGGAGGACAAGGACAGAGCATGCCCGTCGGTGGGAAGAGGAGCCTTGGCTTAGGACTTTTGCTTGTGTTGCCCACGGCTAAAGAGAGGCCAGGGGAAGGGGGTCATCTATGGCTAGGGAGCTGTCCTGAAGCAAATTAGCAACGGCAGATCTCAGTCATCTTTGTTCCTGAAAGCATGGATGTTGTGAGTCGGTCACAAGCACCGTGTCGTACTGAAAAGATTTGGGTCCTACAACATACCGTTGTACGTTCTGTAAGAAACACCACATTCTGACCACCAGCTGGGCTAAGGAGCAGACTCAGGGACCTCGTTCCTTAGAAATGTAAGCTAAGACGTGTGTGTGTGGGTGTGTGTGTGTGTAACTCCAGCATTCAGGTGGCTGAGACAGGAGGATCACTGCATGATTCTAGCCATCGTCAGCTATATAGTAAGGTCCAGGCCATCAGGGGGTGCATAGTGAGACCTGGTCCCCAGAAGACAAAAGAAAAGAGAAAAAGAGGAAGGAGAAGGAAGGTGTGGAGTGTTAAGCCTGGGAGACCAGTGATGCTGGTGCTAGCGAAGGGGAAACCATGAGGCAAGCAATACTAACGTTTGAAAGTATGGTTGGAAGGCCCCAAGGGAGGCAAGGATGATTCAAGCTGTAACCTAAGA
The DNA here is from genome assembly GCA_902168405.1 of Peromyscus aztecus. Lineage (NCBI taxonomy): Eukaryota > Metazoa > Chordata > Mammalia > Rodentia > Cricetidae > Peromyscus > Peromyscus aztecus. The sequence continues at coordinate 44,309 of CABHPQ010161370.1, read as the reverse complement.
ATGTGAACTATGCTACCTCTGCCCTTGGCAACATCTGGAACTAATACAGATATGATAGGATGAAAGGGTAGATTATTGAATATACTTTTAAAGAGCAACAACTTCTATAAAATGGCTTTGTTTTTTGTTTTTTGTTTTGGGGGTTTTTTGTTGTTGTTGCTGTTTTTGGTTTTTTGGTTTTTTGAGACAGGGTTTCTCTGGGTAGCTTTGGAGTCTGTCCTGGAACTCACTCAGTAGATCAGGCTGTCCTTGAACTCACAGAAATCCGCCTGCCTCTTCCTCCCTAGTGCTGAGATTAAAGGTGTGTGCCACCACTGCCCGGCTGTGTAAAATGTTTTACATTGCTATAGATTTTAGTTTATTATAAATTTAAAGTTAGTTTTGTTGTACTGTATGTATATTTCTACTCTTGTTTAAGGTACTGTGTTTGTATAGCTCATTTGAAATTGTAATGTATAAATACAGATTAATAGTCATCTATGATAATCACACTTATAGTCTTGTTAAGTTTTCTAGGTATACATAGATATTTTTCAATATATTTCAAGATAGATGATCTTCAAACACTTCAAAGACCTAAAGAATATTGCATTTAAAATATTTTAAAAACTTAGACTTTTCTGGACAATGAGACATGTCTGCCCCTGGCAGCACCAATTACTTTAAGGAAGATTATTGGCATTGAAGACACTCCATATGGAGTTTATCTTCTTCTTGGCAAAAATAGCCATTTGGACAAGAAACTGTTCTTGCCTGGACTGCTTGACAAAATATTGTATCAACTGGACATGCAGGACCCATAGGAAGATGACCACTGAACTTTGCAAGGTGAAATGGTCCTTCAGGTTCCTGCTTTGCAGAGGAGACTGCCAGATATTCTACAGGACATAGAGAAAAGTGACTGAGAGACTCTAGGCCTATAGGCTGAAGAAGGATGCCCCAACATTGCAGATGAACTTTGGGTGACTATCCAGGCAGCCAGCTGTCTCTGTCATTCTAGATTTTTGGAAGTTGCTTACAATGCTCTTCTTGTTTACTTAGGTAATATTATATCCTTCTGAGGTCTTTGATGTAGTTAAAGACTAGACAGTTACAATTATAATTTTCCTTGGTTATGATAAAAGATAAATTAGATATGAAACTTTAGACTCACAAATATAGGATAGATAGAATATTTTCTTTAATTTTGCCAAATACAAATAGACTAGATATTATAACTGTAATTCTTGCTTGATAACTGTTTTGTTATATGTAATTTTACTATGTTAAAGTTAAAATCTTCCTTTTTGATTAGACAGAAAAGGGGAAGTGCTGTGGGATGTCTTTCTGTATGTTGTGAATATGTGTTGCTCTGGTTGGTTAATAAATAAAACGCTGATTGGCCAGTAACCAGACAGGAAGTATAGGAGGGGCAAGCAGATGAGAAGATGGCTGAGAAGAGGAAGGGCTGAGTCAGGAGTCACCAGCCAGACACAGGAAGTAAGATGACAAGGCAGAACTGAGAAAAGGTACCAAGCCACGTGGCCAAACTAGATAAATTATGGGTTAATTTAAATGCAAGAGCTAATCAGTAATAAGCCTGAGCTAATGGCCAAGCAATTATAATTATTATAAGTCTCTGTGTGCTTACTTGGGGGACAGGAGTGGGAGAGATTTGTCCTGACCACCAGCAGGCCGGGACACAGGAAAACTTCCAACTACATGGAACAGATAACATTGTGTTAAAGACTCAGGACACATCTCAAGAGGCTACAAGTTCCTTTTATGGAATTTTTCTTCGTCTTCTAAAACTCACCTAGCCATTGATGTACAGTCCCTCTCCTCAGCTATAACAGAAGTTTCCCCACAAAAGAACTTTTACTGCCTTGTAATATTCGCTCGTATGACATGTGAGTTCCTGCCTTCCCCACACTCTTCAGAACACCAATTTGGAAATCTTTGAGCCTGTATCTCCTGCAGCTACTAAGATGGCAGATAAGGTGCATTTATTTACAGAGCTCCTGAGCTGAAGAATCCTGATATGTTGAAGCCATGCATTGAATTGACTGTTGCCTAATCATTTCCAGGCAGGCAAGACGTCCCATAAATCACAAAATGATGGTCAATGTGACTTTCTCATTATCAGTTTCAGAGATGAGGGTTGTCAGCACCATGTCCTTAAATATAAATTGTTGCCCGGGTGGTGATGGCACATACCTTTAATCCCACCACTCATGAGGCAGAGGAAGGTGGATCTTTGTGAGTTTGAGGCCAGCCTGGTCTACAGAGTGAGTTCCAGGACAGCCAGGGCTACACAGAAAAACCCCTTTCTCGAAAAGCAAATATATATAAATTGTCAAAAGGCTGCTTGTGAAGGTCACACTTCCTACCTGGCATAAAGACTCAGAAAATGCTGGTCACTGAGAGAAGGCCTCAGAAAATGTCCCTGTCCTTTGAGAATCAGATCAGCTACAATCGGCTTTAAACTTTGTTTTCAGACATCAGTTTCTTTTCCACAGTGGGATCAGATAGTCTAATAACCCTACCTTTGAAATGCTTAGATGGAAGCCGGGCGGTGGTGGCGCACGCCTTTAATCCCAGCACTCGGGAGGCAGAGCCAGGCGGATCTTTGTGAGTTCGAGGCCACCCTGGGCTACCAAGTGAGTTCCAGGAAAGGCGCAAAGCTACACGGAGAAACCCTGTCTCGAAGAAACCAAAAAAAATAAAAATAAAAAAAAAAAAAGAAATGCTTAGATGGAAGGAGGTTGAAGCCCAAAGCAGCTTCCTTGAAGGAGTTAGGGATTATTAATCCACCAGGATCCATGACTATGACGTCTTTCTGAATATGGACCTTAATTACACTTCTGGTACCCCCAGTTTCCTATATGATCTGTTAGCAGCAAGGCAAAATGGTCCCCAACTCTCTTTTCTGGAGTTTGGTGGGAAGGTGGGAAATTGTATTTTCAGGACATTCTCTGTTGCTAGCCCCAACTGTGAAGGCAGGGAATCTAGCCTGGAGTAGGTATGGAAGCCTGTGACAAGGTGAATGTTAGCTTCCTGGAAATACAGGTCTTGAGGTCACTCCAGAACCTCTCACAGAAGATTCCCACAGAGGAAGTCACCTCTTCTATCATGTGTCCATAGTCTGCATATATGACACCTCAAAACCCACCCCCACAGTCACACACTTCCTCCAACTTGGCCATACCCACTCCAACAAAGTCATACCTCCTAATAGTGCCACTCCCTATGAGCTTATGGGGCCAGTTACATTCAAATCACCACATGGAGACTCATGCTAGTGATCTTTAGACTAGGGTGGCTGAGAAAGGAGGATGGTGAGTTCAAGGCTAGGCTGGGCTATAGAATAAGATCTTGTTTCTAAACAAAACAATGAAAACACAAAAATGTGTCCTAACCAGATGGAACAAATTGGAATTGAGTAAAACTTTATTTTGAAGTGTTACTTAATTCAAATCAGCTTTTTGTTGTCTAGGTATTGATAGATATTTAAAGAACTTCAATTTGTGTGTGTGAGAGAGAGACAGTCTTACTATGTAGCTCTGCCTAGCCTGGAACCTGCTACACACACCAAGCTGAACTCACAGTGATCTGCCCACTGGCCTCTTGAGTGCCAGGATTAAAGGCGTGAGCCACCACACCTGGAAAATTCTGTTTAAAACAAAAAACAAAAAACAAAAAACAAAAAACAAAAAGTCACTCTAGTCATAAATGTTGGGCCCAGTACTGTGACTCTTTGTGACATCACAAAGCAGTCACTCTCCTACTGGATGTGTGCAGCCGTTGGTGACTCTTCCCATTGCTGAACACTTTTCCTGCATTTTTTTCTCTTTATGTGCTGTTTCTGTTCATTACAGATCTTGCCAAAGGGAAGACCATTATAGGAGGATTCAAATGACTTCTCCTAGAATTACAATACATTATACTTCACATGAACTTGGGGCTAGAGAGATGATTCACCCGTTAAGAGCACACCGGTTGCTCTTCCCGAAGACCCAGTTCCAGGGATCCAGTGCCCTCTTCTGTCCTCTGAAGGCACCAGAAACACAGGTGGTGCCCTGATGTACAGGCAGGCAAAACACCCATACATATAAAATAAAATTGTCTTGTAATAAAACAAGAAACTGAAAACATAATGAATATGAATTTGTGAAATGTATTTCCATTAAAAATATTTTGCTACCTATCTTGTACAAGTCCTACTTGAAAGAGGGGGTATGGTAGTTACCTTTCTTTTTGCTGTTACTGAAAGGTTTTTGCACCCCAATAGGCCTCTCTGCTGATGCAGCAATCCAAATCAAACCAAATCAGACTGAATTAGAAAAAGCCCTGGTTTAATGGGTAAAGGGTTCCTGGGTGATTTCCCCAGCCCCTCAGAGAGGAGACCGAAGCAAAGACCAGAAAACCAGGTGTCTGTTTTCTGGGATGCAGCTTAAATACCCTGTGGGAGTGGTCTTGAGCATCTCTGGGGGAGGAGCCATGTTTGGGGAAAGAGATGGGGGAGGGGAGTTGAGGTGGATCTTCCACCAGAACATTCCAGACTCTTTGGTATATGGATGCCAGGGTGCCAGGGGATGAGGTGGAGCACCAGAACAGTTACCAAATACCCAAGAACAAGCAACCTAAGGAAGAAGGGTTTATTTGTGCTTACATTTGGAGAGGACAAAGTCCATCCCAGGGCGAAGGCTCGATGCTCACTCTATGTCCATAGTCACAAAACAGAAACAAGTCCCAGCGCTCGGTGTACTGTCTCCCTCTTACTCAGTCTTAGACACTGAGCATGCCCTTCCTGTCCAGTTAAACCTTACTAGAAAGACCTCATAGCCACACCCAAAGGTGTGTTTGTTAGTTATTTTTGCTGTTACCCTGCAAGAAAACGTCACGAAACACGACAGAATCCGCTAATGAGAGTTGATTAGAAAAGGGATAGTGAGTGCCTGTACGGGGAGACACGTGTGTGCAGAAGAGGGTTAGATCAGCGTTATGGCGGCTTTTTATGAGGCGGGGCGTGTCCAGATAGGCGTAGATGACGTAGCACGCTGCACGCTTGTGTGGCTACATGGCATCACGGATCCTGGTCACGCGAGACGCCTTGACCCGGAAATGGCTATCTTGACCTGGAATTGGCCAGGCAGATGTGTCTGGGTCATCGGTCGCCCTGGTTACGAGACGCTGTGACCCAGAAATGGCTATCCTGACCTGGAATTGGCTTGGCGGAAGTGTCCGCCGGGCATATACAAACACGCCCAACCCCTTCAGTGTTTCCGTGGTGTCTCTAAATACAGTCAAGTTGACAAGGAAGATTCACAGTCATAAGAGACAAATGCTTTCTCAAGAGAAGATAATGGGGTTGAGTGGGCGGCTCAGTGGAACAGCTTTCCAGTGTCCAGAGGGCTGCTCACAACCATCTATAACTTCAGTCCTAGAGGATCTGATGCCCCCTTTGGACTCTTCTGGCACCACACACATGTGCTGCACAGATACATGCAAGCAAAGCATCCATACACTTCAAATAAGAAAATATTTAACTTTAAAAAGAAATTAAAAGAGAGATGAGCTGGAGACATAGCTCAGTGGCAGAGCAATCACCTCGAATGTCCAAGATCTTGAGTTCCAGACCCAGCTCCATAAGAGAGAGATGAGTAACATCTCAGGACTCACCACATTGTAAATGTAGGGGTACAGCATTGTCTCTGAACCCTAAGGGAAGTGGAGTCTGGATGTCCACCCACTCAGATGTTTTATATTGGAGCTTAAGGCATGTCCAGTGAGCTCAAGGCATGTCCAGTACACCTTGAGGACAGGGAGTGGGCATGGAGGCCTGAGGGCACCCCAGAACCTTCACACAGAAGTTCTCACTTGGGGAGGCACCTCTTCTACCATTTCTTCATAACCTCTTTAATTAAGCCAAAGTGCAAGCTCTGTTCTACGCACTTGCCTTGGGCAGCAGGTTTCCAGAGCTTCCAGGGCCATTGTTTGCTCTGAGTTCAGGCTTCTACACACCTACATTGTCTCTGGATTGCTGGGTCCTGGCTGGCAGCCAAGCTATTGTTTTCTTCCATAGCCTGCAGGGACTGCCTACAGACTTGTCTGTCTCAAGTAACCCATCTTTGGATAATGACTGTACCCTCCTCACACTAATAGAGGCAGGGCAGTTTACATATTCTCCATCACTCTGAGTATGTGGTTCCACCACAGGGAGGAACATGAACAGGCCTGGGAACTGAGTCACAAGAAAGACGAGGGGGCTGCAGGACCCCACGGCAGTCACTTCCAGGGGTTTTGCTCCCATTGTGCTTTGCTGGATGTGGGACACACTGGGCCAGCCAGCAGCATACTATGGGGAGGGAACTGCGCACCTGAGCAGTGGGGACTTTAGAGATAGGATTTACTTCCATACAGAACTAACCTAGAAAACATTTTATTCCCAGAGCCAAAATGCAGTAGCATTAAAGAATGATTCAGTGGGTGGAGAGATGCTCAGTGGTTAAGAGCACTCGCTGCTCTTGCAGAGGATCCAGGTTTGTTTTTTGATTTTTGGTTTTTTTGTGACAGGGTAGCTCTGGCTGTCCTGGAACTTGCTCTGTAGAACAGGCTGGCCTTGAACTCACAGAGATCTGCCTGCTCACACAAGCAAGCACTTTTACTGAGTGCAAGCATTTTTTACTGAGCCGCTCTCCACCATCCCTCCTCTGATCATACCTGTTAACAGTCCACAGAGAATTCTGCTTTGCCTTTTCTCTTTTTAAGCTCATTTCATGAGGTTCCTCCATTTCATAACCAAGTTGAGTGATAGCATGTGAGTATACCCTTGTGTGCTACCTCACAAACAAAGCCTCCCTCCTTACACAGGCGCTCACTCCCCTTGAGCACCGCCCCCATGCCTACAATCAGGCTGAGCCCCACAGGAAGCCTTCTCATCCCAGCTGGGAGCTTGCTGGGCTGCTGTTGCAGGCACCAGTGACTCACTGGACCTGAAGAGGTCAAGGTGACCTTGGCTTTAGAACGCCTCAGCTTTGGGTCACGTCTAAGGAAAGCATTTGACTTGAGAAAGACATTCATTCACTCAAGTCCAGCTGTTCTGTTCTCCTCTCTCTTGATGCCTTCCCAACCCAAGAGCAGTGAAGAAAGTCTGGAATGAAGTTGCTGAATTTAGGAGCCCTCGCCTGACTCGTTCAGCTTGTTAAAATAGCAGAGACTTCCCGAGCTCCTAGGTAACTCAACTCCCCTGAGGCTTCTTGGGCGTTTTGTCACAGTGGCTAAGCTCTAACCAACACCCCACTATTGCCGACTCTCAGTGTGTACCTCTAGTTCGCTCTTGCCTTCCAAACCTCGAACTCACAGAACAATTACATTGTTTCCACTTGAGTGTTTGACAGCCTCTCTGACAGCAAGCTACATACCTGAAGTCCTCTCACCTAATTATCCAAGCAAGTTCTGTATGCCTCTTCAAAAGGATGCCTCGACTGATGCAAGATGCAGTGTGGAGGAAACGCTAAAGCATGCTTACATTAGGGCTAGTGAGATGGTTCAGCCAGTAATGACCCCCACTGCCACACCTGACGATATGAATTCCATCACTAAAGCCCCCACAAAAATGTAAGAAAACATTCTTAGTTATATGCTTTTTAAAACCTGTACAGTTGTGTGTATGTGGTGGTGGTGGTGGGGGCCAGGGAGGGACGGTGGCCTCTTTACTTCTCGGCCTCTCGGCCACCAGGGCAAGAGGCAGTAATGGCGACAGAAAGCCTTGCACATGGCCAATGAGCATGAACAGGGGACGAGATGTGTTAGATGGTATGGGAGCAGTGCTTACTACACAGCCTGTTCAACAGATGCTAAAGAGTCAGGGCTACTGCCCGGTCAGAGGCTTAGGAAAAATGTTGCAAGGAGACCCACTACTCCCTGTGGCAGACAAACACTGTGTCACTAGAGGTCCTGGGGATACTAGAGGATTAGGGTCTTTTCCATAGAGTTCACTGTACAACAGCCTTCGATTATACAACCAATAAAAATCACTTGGAAAAGTGATGGGCCTGTATGGGTGGAACAATGGCTCCTTACTAAAGAAAAATTGGAGGCTGCGAACACATTAGTTAAGGAACATTAGTTAAGGAACAGTTAGATGCTGGACATAACATTCCTTCCACTTCACCTTGGAACTCACCTATATTTGTTAGTAAAAAAAAAGTCAGGAAAATGGAGGCTATTACAGGATCTTAGAGCTGTAAATAAAACCATGCTTCTCCTGGGTGCAACACAGCCTGGTTTGCTGCCCCGATGGCAATTCCTAAACATTGGCATTTAATTGTGGTTGACTTGAGGGATTGTTTCTTCACCATTCCTTTGCATCCCGAGGACAGTCCTCGCTTTGCTTTTAGTGTTCCTTCAGAAAATCTTAAAGAACCTTATCAGAGATATCAGTGGGTAGTATTGCCTCAAGGAATGGCCAATAGCTCTACTATATGTCAAATTTATGTGTCTTTGGCTATAGCTCCAGTTCGAAAAGCTTTTCCAGATGTTTATATAATTCACTGTATGGATGATATATTAATGGCTGCTAAAGATAAAAAAACTTGTTTTTGACGCCTTTTCTAAATTACAAGAGATTCTTAGCCTGGCTAATTTACAGATAGCCCCAAAAAAGATATAGGTATCTTTTCCCTATCATTATTTAGGTCATGAATTGTTGCGCACAGGCATATGTCCACAAAGATTACTCTGCACACAGATGATGCTCACACGCTCCAGAAGAGAATCTACACTGCTGTTGCCATTGTTGCTGTTATAGCGGTGGTGGCCACTGCTGCTGTTGTTTCTGGGATTGCTATTTCTTAATTGATTACTACAGCTAGTACAATGTAGACCCTGGCAACATAAGTAGCTACCACAGTTAGTTAATCTTTCATTCTATTGGGCATGATAAATTTAATTCTACAATTATACATTTGAATTGGCTTTGATAGTTGTAAAATTTTTAAACTCAAGTTCCATTTGCCTATGGGATACCACCTTACAAGGACTCCAATTTGCATAAGGCTCGAAGGAAGGGAATGGCTCAGTTGCCTTTAGCCTCCTGGCTATGGGTGGGTTAGGATTTCTGTTGGTCTTTTCTGTGTCGCACAGATTGCAAGCCCAGCGCCAGATCTTTGGCAGCAGTTACTCTACAGCTCATATGGTTGAGTCTGTATGATAATGAGTATTCAGAGACGGGTAATGCTTGGGGGCGGTCATCAATCTAAGACAGAGCGCTTGTGTGGCCTGGGCAGGTGTCTCCATGGCGGATAAGGTGACCTGCTGATGTCCCATGCAACCTAAGTCAGAAGCTCATTTTTTAGTAAAAAGGGGGGACCTGTAGGGCCCTGGCTCCCTATATTTGAGTAAACTGTTTGCCTGCTTGCTGACCTTGACCAGATGTCCTCCCTATGTTGATTCCCTGCTGGCTTCCTTCTCACCTCCCGATCACCAGAGGTTCTTCACCGAACCGGAGGTTCTTTGTTCCGTGTACCCTGCATTTGGTGTAAACAGCTTAGATGCAAGAATGTAGAACATTGGGTAGCAAACTTCTGCCCTCTGGATCTTCCATTGTGCTGTAAGCCTGTATTTAAGGTTCCTCCCTCTTTCAATAAAGGCATTCGGCATTCAGCATTCCGCCTTGGCGAATGACTCGCTGTCTCTGTCTCTGTTTTTAATCCACAGTCCCTCGCTCAGATACGGTGAACAGTTAGTGGTAACGAGCGGGCGCTACCGCAACACAGACAGACTTCGGTGAATCAGCTCAACTTAATTCGAGAGTATAAGGAATATATAGGATTGGGGAGCCTGGGGACAAACCCTAATTTGCTTTAAGTGGCAAGCTCCTATCACAAGGCTTTGTATGTGGCAGTAGGGTCCTATCAAAATGGCTAGGGCACTTGCCTAATTACCATGTGGGTCACCAAGGGAAGAGCGTTTGCAGGTAACTGTGTCAAGGGCCACCCTTGAGATAAGTCAGGCATCCTGGACCTAGAGACATCCTCCAGACAAGGGCAGGTAGAGAGCAGGAAGCTTTGCTGGGGAGGGAGGGAGTTTCCATACTGCTGAGCTTAGAGAAAGCTGCCAGGCTATGGTAGATTGCAACCTTTACCAGCCAGCAATGCCTTCTAACGTGTGTGTGTGTGTGTGTGTGTGTGTGTGTGTGTGTGTGTGTGTACCACAGCACTCATGTGGAGATCACAGGACAACTTGGACAACTTGTAGGAGTTAGTTCTCCCTTCTACCATGTGGTTTCTGGAGCTTGAACCCCAGTTGTCAGGGTTGGTGGCCTTTGCCTGCTGAACCTCTCAAGGGCCTGAGTTGTGCACTTTAAAAGGGCAACTATTAGAAATGAGGGGTAAGAAGGCGGAGAGGAAAAGCCTAAGTGACTATGGGCTGGGGAGATGGGTCTCAGTCTAGAGACGGTTTGCCTGGCAAACGTGAAGACCTGATGTAAAAGGCTGGAACCTAGAGCCCATGTAAAAAGCTGGAACCTAGAACCCATGTAAAAAGCTGGAACCTAGAACCCATGTAAAAAGCTGGCTGTGGTGGTTCGCACCTGTAATGTCAGCATTGGGAAGGTAGAGATCGATGCCCAGGGCCCACTGGCCAGCCAGCCTGGCCCACTTGGCTACTCCAGGCCAGTAAGTGACTCTCCTTCGAATGCGCTGTCCAGTAGCCAGGCAAGATGCTTAGTCATCCTAGGTAAGGGCCTTACGTCCTACCTAATCAGTAAGCTTCGTGATCACATAATTTATGCATATGCGTGGCGTAGCTATGTAAGCCCATATGCACATGTGTGGGGGGTGGGGGGAATTACCTCTAAAAGCAGGTTCCACCTATCCGTTCCCTCCCCTTCTGCACGGTCATTCCATAGGCCTATGCACACTCCCTCTCTATTCCCTCAATAAACTCTTATATGGGTTTTGTTGTACCTCTTGGCTTTTCTCGAATGGTAAACAACACCGCTTAATAAATATCCACCCCCCCCCCAAAAAAAAAGAGTACAGGTAACTATTTCAAGAAGTTACCCTGGCTCTGTAGCAAGAATCTTATTATTTGATGCCAAAGGCAATAACAAGAGGACACCTGAAAAAAAAAAAAAGTCTAGGCCTGAGGACAAAACTACAGCTTCACTCTGCACAGGGAAGGGGCAGTCAGCAAACGTTCATTGACAACGACTTTGCCCGGCGCAAATACAAATACAGATAGGAGCTGCAGCGAGGACGAGATGCTGTGGCCAGCTCGGGAACTCTGAGCTTTCATCCCATGTCACACCACTCTGCCCACTGTCTCCCACTCCCAGGAGGCGGCTGGTTCTGTGACGGCCCCTCTCTCCTCTGGGCTGCTCTGCTCACTTTCCTCAGCAAGGGCAGCCTGTGCTGCCTGCCCACTGGCCAACATCTGGAGCAGAGGCTCCCCAGGTTTCCCGTTGTTATTTCTGAGGCAGTATGCCCTCCATGGGCAGAGGCAAAGGGCTCTCCTCGGGGTTGGAGCATTCTTCATCCTCAGGACTGATGACACAGACAGCTTCGTCCCTTTTTCATTGCTTCCTCCCTCTCCTCCAGCTGTTTTCATTCCTAGCCACTTCCCAGCTCCATGACCGCGCATGCGCCGTCCAACAGTCACTAAGCAAAAGCTTAGTCACTTCAGGGCCCTATGTCCTACGGAATCTCTGCGCATGAGTGGCGTGGCTACCTGAGTCCATATGTGCGTGTGGTAGGTGACCAATAAAAGCAGGCTCCACTCGCTCCCCGACCTTCTCTCCCCACTTTTCGTTTCCGTTGGGCCTATCCACGTTCACTCCCCTTTTCCCTCCCTAATAAAACTCTTGCAGTGGGTTCTGTTGTACCTCGTGTTTCCCCCCATCCCTCTCCCCGTAAATAGCGTCACAAATAAATAACACCCACCCCTCTGATAATATTTCATGTAGCCAAGGCTGGCCTTCAACTCCCTGTGGAGTCCAGGATGACTCTCCACTACTAATCCTGATCCTCCTGCCTCGTCTCCCAAGTGCTGGGGTTTCAGGTATGGGCCACCACACTGCCTGAGAATTGCTCCCGGTGTGTACTGTGTATTAGTCTGCCAGCGATGCTGTAATAGGATACCATAGACTGGATGGCTTACAAGACAGAACTAATGTGCTCTCAGTTCTGGAGGCTGGAAACCCAGGATTGAAGTGGTGGCAAGTTGGCTTCTGATGGGGTCATCTACTTCACTTGGAAAGGACCATCTTCTCACTGTGTTCTCACCTGCCCCTTCCTCTGTGCTCACTGCCCCCTGGACACACTTCCTCTTCTTGTAAGGACATTAGCCATCAGGCTCTGCCCTTGTGAGACTTCATTTAATCTTAATTAACTCCTTAAACAACTCAAACATTTCAATTAGTGGTGGGTTGGGACACATAATTCAGTAGTTGTCTTTGTCGGATTCTCCTTGCTTTACGATGAAGTATACCCCAAATAAATGAAATATAAATAAAATTATAAATTGTAAATTGAACATATGGTAAGTAAAAATGGGATGGGTTCAATACTCCTTACCTACCCAACATCCTAGCTAACCACATGCACCACAGAGGACTGGTTTTTCCTCAGGATTGTCAGTCGACTGGGAAAGTCGATGGCCACTACCCAGAACCGGGGAAAATATTATATACCACATATTTCTATCCTGAGGGGGGAAAAATTCAAAATTCAAAATTTGAGTTCCAATTTCTACTGAATGTGTATTATATTCAACCCATTGGGTTATGAAATATCCATTACAGCTGAGGACCATTTGCCTAGTTCTTCTTGAAAATGCCTAGAAATCCCTTTTCTCTTTTTAAAAACTGTTGATTTGGAGCTGGAGAGATGACTCTGTGGCCACTTGTTCTTGCTGAGGACCAAGGTTCAATTCCCAGCACCTATGTGGTGGCTATAACTCCAGTTCCGGGGAATCTGATGCCCTCTTCTGGCCTCTAAAGGCACTTCATACCTGTGATAATACATAGACATACCTGCAGATAGAATACCCACACATATTAAATTTTTTTTAAATGTTGATTTGTATAGGAGTTCTCTGTATGTTATGATAATTCTGCATGTTATATGTTCTAAAGGTATATTTTCACCTTTTCCAAGTTTGTCGTATGAGGTTTCATGTTCCTTATTAGGTCTTTTAATGATTTAAAGTTTTTTTATTTCTTTTGAGACAGGTTATCACTATGTAGACCAGTGGACCCCAAGCCCTCAATCTTCCTGCTTCAGCCTCCCAGGCTAAGTAGAAGACATTTTATTTACTGAAGTTGGTAGTTTTCTTTTCACTTGAGCATTTATGGTCTTGTTTAGTAGATTCTGTTGTCCTGGAGCCACAAAAATATTCTGTATATTCTTGTAAATTTTAAAGTTGATCTGTGTCTTATCCAGTGTTCTATTGCTATGAGGGACATCATCACCATGGCAACTCTTATAAAGGAAATATTTAATAGGGGCTGACTTACAGTGCAGAGGTTTAGTCCATTGTCATCACGGTGGGGAGCATGGAGGCTTGCAGACAGATGTGGTGCTGGAGAAGTAGCTGAGAGTTCTAAATCTGGATCTGCAGGCAACAGGAAGAGAGAGCCAAGCCCACCCCCAATGCACACTTCCTCCAACAAGGCCACACCTCCTAATGCTTTCAAACAGTGCCCCTCCCCGGTGACCAAGTATCCAAATCTAAGAGCTTATGGGGGCCATTCTTATTCAAACCACCACTATCTGCTACATTTGAGTCCTTGGTTCTGTCTGAAACTGCTTTTGTGCGTGCTGCGTGGTCAGGATCCTTCCCTCTGCTGCAACTTGGACAGTCTGTTGAATGACTCTTCTTACTGCCCTGCTGTCACTACAGGGTCACTGCTGTCAGAATCATACTCATGGAACGCTGTCTCAGTCTCTTCGGGCTTTTCTTTCCCTTTCCCACTACCACACAGTCTGGGAATTCCTTGTATGTATTTTCCAGCTCACGGGTTCTCTCTCTCGCTGTGTACAGTGTGCTGCTAAACCCTGGTGAAACACTAAAACAAATTATGCAAAAAGTAACTAACACACAAAATCTGAGAACTAACTGGATGTTTTGGTAGAAAAAAAATGACTGCTAATTACTTTATATGTGATGAGATAATTGTATTGCATATTTTCTTTTCTTTTCTTTTCTTTTTTTTTTTTGAAACAGGGTTTCTCTGTGTAGCTTTGCACCTTTCATGGAACTCACTTGGTAGCCCAGGCTGGCCTCAAACTCACAGAGATCCGCCTGGCTCTGCCTCCAGAGTGCTGGGATTAAAGGCGTGCGCCACCATCGCCCAGCGCATATTTTCTTAAAAGGTCTTATTTTTGTAGAAAAATATACTGAAATATTTTTGAGTAAAATGATGTAACTTCTGGGATTTTCTTTAGAAATTAAAGTGATTGGCTCAGTAGGTAAATGTACTCTCCAAGCAAGCCTGGCAACCTAGGGTTGACCTCTGGAACTAAGGTAGAAGGACAGAACCAATTCCATGACATTGCCTCTGACCGCCACACATGTGTCATATTGCATGTGTGCCCCCCAGTCTCTCTCTCTCTCTCTCTCTCTCTCTCTCTCTCTCTCTCTCTCTCTCTCTCTCTCTCTCTCTCTCACACACACACACACACACACACACACTAAATTTAATAAAATAAAATCAAAATGACTGACGAGATCAATTAGATAACATTGACCATGAACTGAATAATGATTTGAAACTACACTGTGTCAACATTGTGAGGTTTTTTGTTTTTTTTTTTTTGTTTTTTGTTTTTGGTTTGCATTTGAAATCTTCCAGTCTAAAACTAAAAATCAAACACAAATTAAAATAAAACCAAAACAGAAACCACAGAAACCTGATTACTGTTTCTAACCTTTAGTATCATGGTTTTGGTCTCAGAAAGCGTCTAGGTGGAAGGTCCATTAAGACAAAGTTGGTTCTCTTGTGTTGCTTTAGCCATCTGTCAGCTTCCTCTTCCTAAATGTATGAGATAGGCTCAACTTTTTCAAATTCTAATGCTTGCTGTATTACCCAGGTTGGCCCTGAGAACTCCTGAGCTCAAGTGATCCTCCTGCCTCAGCTCCTTGGGCTGAGTCCACGCCACCATGCCCAGATGAGACACATTTACTTAT
Organism: Peromyscus aztecus; assembly: GCA_902168405.1. NCBI lineage: Eukaryota > Metazoa > Chordata > Mammalia > Rodentia > Cricetidae > Peromyscus > Peromyscus aztecus. Next base: position 29,138 of record CABHPQ010161370.1, on the reverse strand, counting down.
GTTTAGTATCTGCAGTAGTTGCCAATCTGTTTCTCTTGGCTCATTCCAACAGGATTATTTGTACATGTGTTCAGTGAGTTGCTTTTAATTGCGATTCCATGTTCTTGAGGTTTTATCTGTGGCTTGGCATTCCTGCAGAGAAAGTTCACACAGCTTCTGCCAGGCAGACAGAAGCATCCAGAACCACTTTAAACATGTTTAGCTTTTACTTTTTGTGTTAACTTGAGTTCTTTTTTAAAAGATTTATTTGTATTTCCATGTCTGTATAAATGTCTGCCACGTATGTGTGGGTCCCCTGGAGCTGGAGTTACAGGCGATTGTGAACTGCCTGACATGGGAACTGAACTCGGGCCCCCTGGAGGGACAGTCAGCACTCTTGACGTCTGCACCCCCTCTCTAGGCCCTGTAAATTCTTGTTCTGAGTGTACACACAGAGGCCCCTGGTTAGGAATTTTGAGCTCTTCAGCCTCCAGGGACAGCACACGAACCCCCATCCGCTTCAGGTCTCTGCTCTGTCTCTGCTCTGTCAGTGTTCCGTTTCCCTCCAGGTTGCTACTAAGTACCCAACTCTGTGCAGGAGAGTCATGCATGGCAGTGCAGTGGAGGATGTGTCTTCCATTCTGTCCAGGCTTCCTCAGTTGCTGATCTTCAACTCACTTTTTTTTTTGAGATTTTTATTTATTTTTATGTATGTGTGTTTGTTTTGCCTGAATGTACATCTGTGCACCATGTGTGCTGTTCCCACAGAGGCCAGAAGAGGACATTGACCCCCTCTGGGACTGGAGTTACAGACAGTTGTGAGCTGCCATGTGGGTGCTGGGAATAGAACCCGGGTCCTCTGGGAGAGCAGTCAGTGCTCCAAACCACTATGCCATCTCTGCAGCCCCAAAGACTGAGTCTTGATGCCCACACTTTAGGCCCCCGGGTTCTCTATTTCCCCTCCTCAGAAAACTCTGCCTCCCTGCTGGTTTTCTCCTGTTGGGTAGAGTTGTCTTTTGGGGGTGGGGGCGGGGGTCTCTTGTCAGCTCAAGCATGTGTTGAAAGGCGGTGTGACTCCCTGTTCCAATCGCCTGACAGGATCCTCAGGTGCTGTTTCTTGTCAAAGGCCTGGTATGACATCCCCACACAATTCACCGGCAAGGTAGTCTAGTTTTCCCTAGATAGGACAGCATATCATCATTCAGATTCATGTGACGGACTGCTCGGGAACTAATGATTAAGAAAATGGCATCTTGGGGGCTGGAGTGGTGTTGCTCTTGCAGAAGAACCAGTTTGGTTCCCAGCACCCATGTCAGGCAGTTGACGCTGCCTGTAACTCCAGCTCTCTAGGGAGCTGATGCCCTCTTCTGGTCTCTGAGGGTATAAATAAAAATAAATCTAAAAATGAGAGAAAATGACATGTACTTGAAATTCTCTGGAAATTCTTGTTTTCCTAACACAGTTCAGATCTGAGAACCACCCTAGGTCACAGATGGGCAAACTCTCTGTAAAGGGTCAGGCAGCGAATATTCTTAGGTGTCGATGGCCCTCTCCTCCGCCCTCAGAACCACACAGCTATGCTGCTGAAGGATGAGCAGCAGCAGATGAGCACCGAGGCATACCTATTCGGAGGTGTAGGGAGGCAGATAGGAAAAGATCTCTGATCCGCTGAGCCCATGAGTTTAAGGCTAGCCCAGGTAACATAGTGAGATCTTATCTGGAGGAGGAGGAGGGAGAGGAAAAGGAGAGGGAAGGGGGGAAGGAAGAAGGGGTGGATGGGGAGGGGAAGAAGAAGAGAAGAAAGGGGAGGAGGGGAGGAGGAGAGAGAGAATAGTAAATCTTTACTATGGTTACTGAACTCTGCATTTCACATAATTATTCTCCATCATCATCACACTCTGTTTCCTCTCCTTGCCTCCTCTGCCTCCTTTTTCTTTCTGTGCTGGGAAGGAACCACACAGCCGACCTTGACTCTCCATTTTCTCCCCTAACCATTTACAAGTATAAAAACTCTACTTTGCTTATGGGCAGGAGGGGGGCTTTGGCAGGGAAACTGGAATCCGCCTGACGTAGAAGAGCCTCTTGGAGTCCCTGTGGGGAAAGTTAACTGTCTTCACTTTCCACAATAGAGCATCATAACCTAGGTGGACTCCTCCTCCTCCTCCTCCTCCTCCTCCTCCTCTCCTCCATTTGATAGGGGCAGAGATGGAGGGACAGGCTTCTGGGTCCCTTGCTAGTGACAGTATGATGTCAGGCTGGAGCACAGGCCTCTCCACGCCAGCCCTATCTACTTTCTGGCTCTCATTCAATTCCAAGCCAGATTTTACGATTATCTCCACAGCCACAGAACCCTCCTGCACGAGCTCACCAACAGCTCCTCTCTTTTAAGGCCAGCGGAATTTATTTCATACAAACATTCAATGTAAGGACGCATTCAGCTCAAGTTCTGATGTTTGTGCTGTTCACATCTGTGCAGCTGTAATGAACAGTGCTGACGCATTGTGAGTGTAAGAGGCATTTTGATTAGTACAGGGATGGGAGATGCTCAGGGAAGTTAGGCACAGACCAAGAGTTGACTAAGTACTAAAACCACGTAAGTTCCAAAGGGCCTGTCTTAGTTACCGTTCTACTGCTGTGAAGAGACACCATGACCATGGCATCTCTCATAAAAGAAAGCATTTAATTGGAGCCTCGATTGCAGTTTCAGAGGGTTAGTTCATGATCACCACGGCAGGAAGCATGGCAGCAGGGAAGCATGGGGCCCCGAGAGCTTTCATCTGATCCACAGGCAGACAGGCAAAGAGTGAGGTTGGGCCTGGCATTGACCCCTCCCCCCCATGACACACCTCCTCCAAGGCCACACCTCCTATTCTTTTCCAAACAGTTCCACCACCTGGGGACCAAGCATTTAGATAGATGAGCCTATGAGGACCATTCTCATTCAAACCACCACAGGGCCCATGGAAGAGCTCTAAGGCAATTTTCATTCTAGAATCTTGAGAATAAAGGGATGGCTATTGGCGTATAAACAGAAGTTGCCCTTGTAGATGAAGCAAAGGCCAGTAAATCTGGCCAGGCCCCAGGTCAGTGAAGTCGCTGCAGAGATTGCCTGCCCAGTGACATTCTATGCTGCCCAGTGACTGACATACTGTGCTGCCCAGTGACATTCTATGCTGGTGTGGATCTAAGCTCCACAAACTCAGTCCCTGTATCTCTTATCATTTCTTTCTTCTCTCCTTGACACAAAGTCACCCTAGCATTCAATAAAAGATGATTAAGTGATCAAAATCAGTCTTTAAGGGGTGATCCTTAACAACAACAATAAAACCCTTCAAAAGATTACCCTCCCCTCCCCACAACCAGGGTCCAACCCCAAGGAGGTCACCTTCATCCTCTGGATGGCTGTCCATTCATCTGCTCTTTGTCACTTGAGCTTAAGAGTTTTGTGCATTCTGGGTATGACGAGTACTTTGAATGCATTGCCCTGCAAACATCATAGAAATTAAACCCCAGGAAACCAATATTTATGAATGACTCAGAGGTGCTCAGGATGTAGACATTTATAAAAGCCCTAGGAATAAGAGATTCCTGGAATAATTTGCTACCTACACACTCACTTTCCTTGGGAAGTTCCAATTCTCAGCCAACATCCATTAAGCCATCCCACTGTCTCTTAGGCTGTTTTCTCCATCTGGCAGATGATGCCCTTAGAAGTTAAATGAGTTCTCGTCAGGATCACTTGGAAGACAGAAAGCAACACAATCTACAGTTCCAGACCTCTTTCCTGCTATTTGTTAGATTAAAATTTGGTTAGACGGAGCTAGATAAAGGTGCAGACCTGTGGCCTTGGTGACTGTTGTGAATTTGCTGTTCTCTGCTGCCCCCTGTTGATGGAGATAGGGAGAGCAGATTCCAAGCCTAATCTTGCTCACATCCCAGAACCAGCGGCGTAAAGATCCTGGGCTGACTTCTTAGAAATCCAAATCATGGGGTCCCACCTCCACAAGACTGCCTTAGAAGCCTGGGGGTGGGGTTGGGGGGTGGCTCGGCAGTCTATCGATTCTGCTGCAACCAGAAATTGCTGTTCTGTTTTACTAATGATCTGGCTCTTTAGTCATTAAAAAAAAAAAAAAAAAAAAAAA
>CABHPQ010161370.1:0-24917 GCA_902168405.1 Peromyscus aztecus | reverse complement strand
ACAGAGGTGGGAAAGGCTCCTAGAGTGTCACGGCACTAGGTCACTTGGCTTTAAGTGTCAGGGTTGGGTTCAGATCCAAGGCTTCTGTTTGGATGTCCATGCCCAGGACTTCTTCAAGTGCTCCACAGCAGGGTTCCTTTGTTGTGGGGCTGTCCTGCAGGTTTCAGGGTGTTCAGCAGCATCTCTGGGCTCTCCCCACTAGATGCCAGTAGCACCCCACCCTAGTTGTGACAACCACAAATCTCTCCAAACACTGCCAAGCACTCCCCGGCTGAGAGTCCCTGCCTTACAGCCATCACATAACTGCGTGGCCAGCAATCTTTGTATTCTTTGGAGGCAATTTCCAAACAAAAAGCTGCTTTTTGCTTCTAGGCCATCTAGGGTCCAAAATACCAGTCTGAATGTTAGTCCCCTGCAAGGCCTCAAAATTAATGGTTATTCTATAATACTATCTAGTATTTGGGGGTGTATCCAGATTTATCCAGTTGTCCCTAAACTATTGTTCATGGCCATTTCCCACCCCCATCAAGGTAGATCCATTCTGGACTCTCAGATTGTACTTGTAGTTGTTAAGTCTCTGCTGGTGTAGCAGAGACAATGTCTCGTGGATCAAATGTGGCCCACCACGTGCTTTTGAAACAGGTTTCTGCTGGAAGATAGCTGTGCTCATTCAATGGTGCACATGCTATGTTCTTATGCTGCTAATAACTTCTCATGCTAGCGAGTAACTTCCAAAGAAACTACATGTCCACAAAGGCAGAAACTATATCTCCACAAAGGCTAAGATATTTGCAAACTTCATAGAAAAAGGTCATCAGCTTGTAAACTAGACCCTTCTCATTATTTTTAATATGATGTTGGCTGTTCAGAATCAAAGACAAAAAGCCTCTTCTTCATCAGAAAACCTCCCTTATTTAATTGAATTTCTTTTTCTGTGTTGGAAATCGAACCCGGGGCCTTTGCGCATGCCAGGCAACCATTCTGCCGCTGCCCTGCATTCCGGCCCCAAACTCTTCTTTTATATTTTGATTATAAACACTTATACATTAAGTTTTTAAATTAAAACTTCATGATACACACACAGTTTTTGAGACAGGGTTCCATGTAGCTCTGGCTAGCCTCAAACTCACTATGTAGGTGAGGCTGGCTTTGAACTCCTGGTCCTCCTGCTCCTCTCAAGTGCTGGGATTAAAGGCATGAATCATGATACCCAGCTCTTAAAACAGAAAATATTGGGGCTGGGGACATGACTCGGAGGTTAAGAGCCCTGGTTGTTCTTGCAGAGGACCGAGGTTCAGATCCCAGCACATACATGGTGGCTCAGAACCATCCTTAACTCCAGTTCCACACCTTCCTCCTCTGACTTTCATGAACACCAGGCACACATGTACACATACATGCATGAAGGCAAACACTCATACACAGAAAATAAATCTTAAAAAATTATGAGATTATTGCATCTTGGGCGGCATGAAAGGACTTTTTATGTGCTAAAATCATAACTGTAATTGAAAAGCGAACGATGCATTAGAAAAATAACAACAAGGGCTCATCTCTTCCCATATTTTATTTTTTCAGGAAGGAGAAAAAAGACTGTTATGTCTAACATATGGCACAGGATTTTATTTACAAATAGAGGTGAGATCCTGGATTATTTCCTGTACGATTTTTCACACAGAAACTGGTAGGAAAAGAAGTGGCCTCCCTTAGAAAGTCATAGCACAGGATTCCACATATAGCACAGGACTCCACATCCGTGCACCAGCATGCACCAAGAGCCAGATGTGCACAAAAGAGCATCAACTCTGATGTAAGACCAAGTCCCAGCATCTCGGTTGGTGTACAGAAACACTACACAATGGATAAATGAATGGATGACTATGTCATTCAACTAGACAGGGAAGGTTTTCACCCTGATAGAATAATCACGCCAGCTTACTAGGCTATCTTTTAATGAGTATAACAGGCACACACACCATACAAAAAGCTTGTACCATCGTTCTGCCAGGAGCTCAGGCAGTTCAGTGAGCTGGGATACAGTTAGGCGGAGCTGGTCTTGAGGTCAGGACTAGCTGGGTTCATGCACATGGTTATGTGAGGGTGGAGAAACATGAAGTCTCCTCTCCCAGTTAACCTGGGACCTTCAGGAGTCTTCCCTGACTTCTCCCTCACTCTTGAGACACAGTGTATCCATCCTACTAACAGTGTAAAAGCCACAACACAAAGGGGAGGAAACACTAAGTCATTTCATCCCTTCTCTAAAAGGCCACTTAACTAACCTCCCTAAACCACGATACATATTTTACAACAATCCCCCGGAAACGCATTACCAGTCACGTGCTTCTGTGCAGCTCATGTAAATCCACCAGAGTAGGCTCCCAGTCAGAAATCAGGCTGAAGACTTAGGGCATGCCCGCCTTGCTCTGGAGCAGTGGATCCTTCTCTTGGTTTCCCCGGAAAAATGGGGCTTTTGCGTGGCTGAGGAACACACTCAGGCTTTTGCCTTTGCCCATCTTCCCGGGGCAGTTTCCTATAGACTGGTATGCCTTGTGTTTTCTGAAAACAATGTGTTGGACAGGATTTTTAAAAATATCTTCAGCTGAACTAAATTCCTTTCTACAGTATTTTTCATGCCAGGTGCAAAAGAGCTAACCATCCAACTCAGGCTGTCCCTCACGGCGCCCCAGCATCTTAGGGAGTACAGCTACTTTCTCTTCAAGCAAGAAGTGCCCACTTTGAGATTTTGTTAAACATTACATGGACACAATTTTGCCAAGTTATTGACATCTGGCAGCACCTTCAGGATTAAAACAAACAAATCCAAAACCACAGTAAAATGAATAGGTCCCAGTTTGGTATTCATGGTTCAATGGATGAGTTTCTTCTCATACACAAAATATTTAAATTGGAAAAAAGAAAATGGCATGTTCATACGGAAGAACGTTACTTGCGTTTGACTATCTGCTACAGAGATGTACGTGTTAAAATCAGAAACTTACTTGTATAGCAAGATGGTAACCATGGTAATAAACACGGCCAGGCAGCCGATGGAGATCAAGGTACCATTCACCATTCTCAGAGCGGAGGCTGGGTCTTAAGGCAGAAGGAAAACCACGTGAGTTGCAGTCCACTGGAGCCCATCTGCTTGTGAGGCCGTTGAATACAGAAGGGAGCTATTGCAGAAGACACGGCCGCATCTGGGCATTGGGTTACCTTTCCCATCAGACGATACATAGACTGTGGTCGAGAGTAAGTGGACAGGCATGGATAAATGTCACAGTCTGGGGACACCCTCTCAGACTCTGCTGAGCTGTTGGCACCTGGGTGCTGAGAGGCTCTTATGCTCCACTGTGCTGGCCTCTGGCCTCATCTCATGCTATGGGCCTCCCCCTGTGCTAAAAATCCTGGAATTCCGTGAAACCACCACGGCCCCTCCTGGGATCTCCCTTCCCTGTTCACCTCAGGTTTCCTCAATTCTGGTGCTATCCCAGAATTCCTGAGGGCACCAGTCAGCCCTTCTCTGTCATTAGCCTGCCTGCCTCTGCCTAGGTCTGGATCACATTGCATCATTATTTCTTTCCATCTCTCTCCTGTAAGGACCACAAAGGCAGGGACTTCGTCTTCTTTCTCCTCTGTAACCAGCAAACTAACCAGTTCTGTCTCCACCCCAAGCATATCCAGTTATCTCAGCTACCTCCATCTGCTCTGCCACTGTGGCCATCCCATCCACCAGGCCCTCCTGGGAGTCCTCTTCATTGATTAAGTCTACTCTTACAATCGTCTCTCCACCATGTGCATGTGTTGTGGAATACTACCTTAACTAGGCAAAGATGTGTTACATTTGTTCATGCTGTGAAATAGTGCTTTAACTGTGTAAAGGTGCGTTACATTTGTTTATGCTGTGAAATAGTGCTTTTACTATGTAAAGGTGTGTTACATTTGTTTATGCTGCATTTGTTTAATTATGTAAAGATGTGTTGCTGTTTCTCCTTGCCTGCCTAAGGCACCTGATTCATCTAATAAAAGGCTGAATGGCTAGAGAGATGGCCCAATGCTTAAGAGCACTAACTGATCTTCCAGAGGACCCAGGTTCAATACCCAGCACCTACAAGGCTACTAACAGTAACTCCAGTTCCAAGGGGATCTGCTGCCCTCTTCTGGACTTTGCAGGCACTGCACCAGTGTGGTACACAGACACACACAGACACACACAGACACACACAGACACACACACACACACACACACACACACACGACAAATCTTTAAAACAAAATGGCTGAGTTTCAGCCAATCACAAGCAGCCTAATTGATCGATTCTGGGCCTCAATGAGGAAGCAGTCCACAATGGCTGTCCCTAGGCTTGACAGCCTGTGCAGGGTGCTGTTCAATGGGGGCCTCCTTTGGGCCTCTCCTGACTCCGGTGCTGCTCAGTCTGTGAAACTGAAATGGTCTAAATATTTTCCTATAACATGTTAGTACTGCTCAGGAACTCACGGGTCTCCCTTGTTTTGTCCTTTAGTGTAGACTTCTATCCGTGCAGAGATCTGTGCTGGACATCGAAGGGCACAGCTGAATGACTATCGATAAAAAGAATTTCAGCTAAGTATCAGTGGGGCTTCTTTTGAACTATGAGTATTTCTGAAATTCTGATCTTGAAATTCAAGTTACCAAGTTAGAAGACTCACTGGATTATAGTTTTTTTTCTTCTGACTTTCTGTGTGTGCGTGTGTACGAGTGTGCATGCGCGTGCGTGTGCACGTGTACATGGGTGTGTGTGGGTGCAGTTGGGTACATGTGGAGATGAAGGACAACTGCAGATGTTATTCCTCTTTTTGAGAGTGGCTTTCTCTTTGGCTTGGCATTTGACCAACCATGTTAGACTAGATGGCCCGAGAGCTTCTAGGAGTCCGCCTGTCTCCACCTCCAATCGTACCTTTGTTGGGATTGTGGGTGAATGTCACTACTCCTAGATTTTTATGGGGTTTCTGGTGATCTGAACTCTGCTCCTCATGCTAGCAAGGTAAGCATTTTATTGACTGAAATCTCTCTCTCTCTCTCTCTCTCTCTCTCTCTCTCTCTCTCTCTCTCTCTCTCAGATTTTGCAATGGGGCTGTGCTCAAGCGATCCTTGAACTTACAACCCTCCTGTATCAACTTCCTGAGTGTTGGGAGTAGGCATGTCCCATCATCCCTCCTCAAATTTCTCTCTCTTTCTTTTTTTTTTTTCTTATGATGCTGGGGGTGGAACCCAGAGCTTCATGGCCTCACCCATGCCAGGTAAGTGCCCTACCACTGTGCTCCACCTCAGTCCCCTTTATTTGATTTTTGATAATGGGTTTAAGTCATATCTAAATTGATTACTCATTAGAACAAAAATCACAGAATGCTAACAGTTAAACCCATAAAAATCTCAGGAGATCAGCAGCTTGCCAGCACAAGGAAACAAAATGGAATAAGCCAAGATTCTTTTCTTCTTTTTGGTTTTTCAAGACAGGGTTTCTCTGTGTAGCCTTGGCTGTCCTGGAACTCACTCTGTAGACCAGGCTGGCCTTGAACTCACAGAGATCTGCCTGCCTCTGTCTCCTGAGTGCTTGGGTTAAAGGTGTGTACCATCATGGCCGGCAAGCTAAGACTCTAACGGTAATTCTGAAAGACAGAACTGGGGCAGCTGTGACTCCACAGCTCCTGGAGGTCAGGACATTGAAATATCCACAGCCTGGCTGCTTCACTGTATCGCTCACTCTTTTCCCCAGCTCCCTGGCAGGCTCCAGCATACCCTGTCCTTAAGAGGCAGGATGCTTTTGCAACCTTGCAACCTTGTTCTTAGACAGGTTTTAGTTGTTGTTTTCAGACAAAGTCTCACTCACTCTGTAGATTGAATCTCACTCCGTAGATCAGGCTACCTATGTAGATCTGCCTGCCCCTGCCTCCCAGTGCTGAGATTAAAGATGTGATCCACCACACTCAGCTCTCTCACACTGTAGCCCAGTCTGGCCTTGAACTCATGGTTCTCCTGCTGTGGGTGCCTGAATCCTAGGATCAGAGGTAAGAAACACCAAGCCTGACTCAAGGAGCAGTCTTCAGGGTGAGTGGGTGAGTTGGCTGGTACTGTCTCAGGCAACTCTTAGTAGACTTGAGGAAGATTTTTAAAAGGCCACATGGGAATCAGAGGGGGCGAGGTATCAACTAACTTTCTCATTTCTTTTGGCTTAGTCTCTTTGCCCTGGTGGATTCTCCTGAAACCCTGGTTTCCGCCTCTCCTTTATGATTGCCATTTTGCTTGTTTTAATGTTGGGTGTCCTCTGGAAATACAAACCTCTTGGCCAGTGCAGTGATGACATCTCAATCCCCTCTCATTATCCCATCTCACTATCACTGGCCTGTGGTCTGGATGATGCCCTTTCACTGACAGGCTTATCTCTGGCCAGTCTTTCATCAAGTCTCTCCCCAGAACTGTGCTAAGTAGATCTGTGGTTGGGTTTTAATGCTAGTTCTTTGTTTTTGAGACAGGGTCTCTCTATGTAGCTCTGGCTGGCTAGAACTCACTCTGTAGACCAGGCTGGCCTGGGACTCATAGGGATGCACCTGCCTCCTGAGTGCTGAGATTAAAGGTATATGCCACCATGTCCAGCTTAATGCCAGTTCCTAAATCCTTATTAACAAGAGTTCAAAGAATCTTGCTGTGAGATAATCATTGCTAGTGAAGCCTTTGAGGGCTTTATTAATATTGGATGTATACTTCTGCAGTAGGAAATGCTCATAAAATTATAAACCAAACCTTACCTTTGCCGGGGATAGAGATCAGGGTGCTGGTAAGGGCCAGGCTTGTCTCATCACCCAGAGTGAAGTTCACACAGTACGTGCCAGACCCGTTGAAGGCTCTTCTCACAGAGAGCAGGCACAGCTCGTCCACAGCCACAGGGCTGCAGACCCTGCTCTGAGCCATCTGGCAGGTGGGTTCGGAGATGATGGTACAAACTTCCGTGGGAGTGCTGTGACGTGAGAGCAGGGTGAAGGCACACAGATCACACGAGGGGGAAGAGAAGGCAACGTTTTTGATGGTATTGAGGGGGTTTGCTGTTTTTGAAACAGGGTTTCACACTGTTGGCCACCCATGGTGATCCTCCTGCCTCAGTGCCTTAATAGCTAGGATTCTAGGCATAGACCAGACACTGTGCATGCCTCTGTAATAACAGTTTTAAACAAGGGCTTTTTGCTCTTCTCCCTGCCCCCTCTGCCCCTTTTTTTTTTTTTTTTTTTTTTTTTTTTTTTTTTGAGACGGGGTTTCTCTGTGTAGCCTTAGCTGTCCTAGAACTCACTCTGTAGACCAGGCTGGTCTCAAACTCATTGAGATCCACCTGCCTCCACCTCCTGAGTGCTGGGATCAAAGGCATGTGCTACCACCACCACTGCCTGGCTCCCCCTTTTTTAAAGACTGGGTCTCATGTAACCAGGTTTGCCTCAGACTCACTATGTAGTTAAAGATGGCCTTGAACTTCTGATTGTCCAGCCTCCACATGTACCCCATGTCCTGTTTTATGCAGTGATGGGGTTCAAACTCAGGGCTTTGTGTGTGCTAGGATGCACGCTACCCTGCCCCCTCTTTATTCCTTATTTTGAGAGAAAGGCTCACTATACAGGCGTGCTCTCCTACCTCACTTAGCCTCTTGACTGCTGGGATTACAGACATGCACCACCTCTCCTACACCCGGTTCCTCTGAGGTTTCTAACATGTAGGATTTTGATGACTAGTGGCCAGGCCCTTTATGCAGGCTTGGGGTCCTCACTTGGCCTTCCTCTGGCATGCTGCTGTACTTACGCCCCTTTGCAGGTCACAGTGAAGTCCATCAGGGGGTTGTCAGGCCGGGGCATGGGCATTGGAACGTCTGCTATCTGGATGACGTTGACTTCTAGGATTCCCTCTAGTAAAACAGCCACCACAAGAGAAATGTTAAAATACAGCAGAAACCAAGGGAAACCACTCTGCCATAGACTCTTTCTGTGTTGAAATCCCAGCCACATCATGGTGTGAGGGGGCAAAGCCTCTGTTGGAGATGTGATCAGCGCCCTTAGGGGAGAACTCAGGAAGCCTCCTTGTCCCCTCTGCCATGTGAGGACATGGCAAGGGAGTGGCCTTCCGTGAACCAGGAAGTGCTCCTTACCAGACGCAGGATCTGACATCCAGCCTCAGAACAGTAAGTAATGAACCCCCACTGTTTAAGGACCCCAAGCCTACATACCCTATTACAGAAACTTAGACTAAGAGATGCCCCTTAACAAATGAGAAGGAAAAATAGAGACAGCCTTCTTGCTAAACAGAAATCCACCAAACATGGGAATTTATCCCCAGAGTTTTGCATTTATGTCCATATGGTGTTTTCATAGTCACATGGAACTGTTCTGTCCACTGAGAGTCTTTTCTCTAGAGCCTGGTGTTTGTAGAAAGTAGCAGTCCCTTTCTGGGAGATGGTTTAGGAAAAGGTGACTGGGCAGATGCTGTCCCCACGCTCACAGAGTGACCAGCTCCTGGGTCACAGGTGGCTGATCCTGTCCCCAGAGACAGTGCACAGCTGGAGTTTCTAGCTCTGTCTCCAGATACCTGGATGTCCAGGCTGGGCTGTGGCACCACCTGATTTCTCTGCTGGGACCTTGGGGCAGGACCTGAAGTGTGCAGCCCTGTGGCTGGCCTGCTCATTCCCCTTGACAGGTAGACAAGAGTGACTCTGTAAGTCACAGTGGAAGCATGGAAACCCCATGCTGGCTCTTTCCCCCCATCCATTGAGATTCCTGGAGGCTCACATGGGATCCAAGCCTAGGCTCTTTACAAGGGGGCTACCCAGGGGGTGAGTCTCTACCAGAAAGCATAAGGCAGGCAGGTGGATGAGTGGAACACAGAAACTACGAGATGTTGCTTTCTACGTGTGCATCACCTTGGACAAGAGAGGTGACCCTGCTCCTTCAGCTCTACCCTTCTAGTGTCAGCAAAGGGAATGGGTGACCTTGCAAACCTCGGCATCCCTCCCCACTGGTCTTCAGCCTTACCGACAATTGTGATGGTGGCTCTGAAGTAACCATATCTGTTTATCTGGCAGTTTTCATTGGAAATGTCATTCAGCTCCATGGAGGTGTAACCTGTAGGCACTAAAAAGTTCAAGTAATAAAAGTTTAAAATAAATAGGGACTGGGAATGTAGTAGAGGTAACACGATATAACACAAAATAAAGACATTTGTCCATATGTTATTATTTGTTTTGGTGGATTTTGGCATTTATCTTTTTTCCAGACAGGGACTCATGTAGCCCAGGCTGGTCTAAACTCACTGTATAGCCCAGGCTGGCCTTAACTCCAGGTCTTATTGCCCCTATTTCCCAAGTTCTAGGATTTTAAGTGTGAACTGTCATGCTCCAGGCTCCATCTGCTTCCAGCTCCATCTTCCCTTTAGAAGAATCCAGGCACAGTGGCACATGCCTTTAATCCCAGCACTCCAGAGGCAGAGACGGGAGGATCTCTGTGAGTTCAAGGCCAGCCTGGTCTACATCCCAAGTTCCAGGACAGCCAGAACTAAAATCCAAAAGCCAAAACCAAATTAAAACAAGCATCAAAAACTCTAGAGACTTAAGGCAGAAATTTGAAGTAAATGTGTGTAGATTCCTATAGATTAGGCATTATGGCTATTTAATTCCATACATAAACTGTAGGGAGGGTAGGGAGCAGAGGGAGCCCTGAGTAAAGACCTAAGTGAATGACTGTGTGCCATTGACATGGGCATGGCCATATCAAGGGCCCCCAAGTCTCCGGTCCATGAGAAATGCCAAGTCTTCCTCAGGGGTCTCTGTGAGTGCTGACAGTATGTGCAGAAACTGTCCACCACAGCTCTCTCCCCAGGTGCTTATAGCCTGAAGACTGCTCCCCTACAAGACTGCTCCTACTGAGCTGACCCTTGATCCAGCTGTGTGCAATAACCCCGCCTCTCTCTTCACCCGTATATAATAAAGATGTTAAGCTTCTGGGGTGCTGAGGCTTCTCCAGTCGAGAGCCCAGACTACCAGATTCCAGGTTTCTGTCTGAGTATGTGTCTGTCTGTCTTTTCTTTATTCTCTGGACATCGAGTCAGGTCAAGTACCCAGAGGTGGAGCAAGGACTCAGCAGTAAATAGTCTCTCCCTTTCAGGTAGAGCTGGTGATGGGAACGAGGCCTGTGGCCCACACCAAGAAAGCACTGTACTGCTGAGCCACACCCAAGTTCAAAGCACAACCCCAGATTTTTTTTTGTTTTTTTAATTTTTGTTTTTTCAAGACAGGGTTTCTCTATGTAACAATCCTGGCTGTCCTGGAACTCGCTTTATAGACCAGTCTGGCCTCAAACTCACTGAGATCCGCCTGCTTCTGCCTCCCAAGTGCTGGGATTAAAGGCATGAGCCACCACCAGCCCCAGATGTTTTTTAAACTCAGAATGCAAATGAAAAGTGGAAGCCCCATTAGAACACACGAACAGCCCCGGTAGAGGAGTTCCCTTTTCATCTGGACGCAGGTGTCCTGGCCTAACACTATCACCTCACTTGCTCACACATCTCTTAAATCATCTTTGCCTCTATTTGCTCATCAACAAAATAGAATTAATATTACTGTCCTCCCGGGTTGAACCATTTAAACAGAAGTGAGATAAGGCTTCTCTGTCAGGTGTGGTTGTCACACCAACTCCAGTGTCGTCCGTGTGACATGAACAATTATGTCAATAATAGCGAACGGGAGATACGTGTCCCACGGGACTAAGCTCCCTGGAGGTCCCTGGCAGAGTGCCCGAGTTATGCCTCCTTCTCGAGGGAGACGTGCTTCATGGTGGATCATGAGCTCCCTGGGCTATGGGTTCTGTATAACTGCTTTTCTGATAATGTTCTGATTATCTATAAAGCACAGCCAAAATTAATGAATGCTTGGGTTGTGAACTATGGAGGAAAGGGGAAGTTGGACATGGACCTTAATTAAATATAGCAGAATGAACTATTTCTTAAAGACCCCAAGCCGCTAGATAATAGAAAGTATAATAGTTCAGGCACTTCTAGGGAACCAACACTCACCCACTAGGAATTCTTTAGGAATCCCAACTAAAGTGATTTATGGCAGAAAACGTTATCTCATAGGAGACAGATGGTGGGCCCCTCTGTTGAGGAAGTTCAGCATGGGAAACAAGGGCTACAGCAGAACCCCTTCCCCTTACAGGTGTAAAAGTACAAGAGTCCATATTCCAGCAGGTAAAAAGGTTTTATATTAAAGAGATATGTGATGGAGAACTAAAGAAAGACTTAGAGAGGGTCTGCAGCATCCAAATTGGCTAAGTGGGTCATGAGAACCAGAAAAGTAAAAATGAATGATAAACTAGCAAGAGGCTGAGATAAAGATGAAGGGCACAGCTGCAAGAAGCCTACACAAGTCTAGAGACTGTACTAAGTTTAAAACACAGACTGCTCTTTGGGTCATAAAGTTCTTATGGGTGAAGGGATATGTCTAGTGCCGATTAATAATTATGTGCTTGCTGTTTTTTAAAGATGATGTAATTGAATTATTGCCAAGCTCTTGTTGTCCCTTGTATGACTTGATAGTTTTCTTTTCTGTATATAAACTACTGATTTGCAAAAGTAAAATTGCAGCAGATTCAAACCACTTCTGAGTGTGTTGTCTGTCTGTCATTTGCCGAATCCTTGCCTTCCTGACTACCCAAGCCTTGGTCCCCCTATGGTCGTGGTACCCCCGATGGGCCAGTCCGTGACATGTGGTGTTCATGCCCTTGATCCCAGTACTCAGGAGGCTGAGGCAGAGGGACTGCTGTGAGTTTGAGACCAACCTGAGCTATATAGTTAAGTTGGACTACCATGTGAGACCTTGTCTTAAACAACAAAACCAACTGAGGTGTTTTGAATGAGATGACTCTCATAAGTCACAAGGCATTTTGAATGCTTGGTCCCCTGTAGCTGCTTGGGAAGGACTAGGAGGTGTGACCTTGTTGGAAGAGGTGTGTCATGGGGGAGGGGTACTTAAGGTTTGAAAAGCTTCCTGGCATCCTCAAAGTGCTCTTGGCTTCCTGTTTGTGAGTGGGAAGTGAGCTCTCAGCTGCTGCTTCAGTGCTATACCTGCCTGTCTGCTGCCATGCTCCCCATCACCACAGCGATGGGCTCCTACCCCTCCCAGCTCCATCTTCCCTTAAGAAGAAGCCAGGCACGGTGGTGGCACACGCCTTTAATCTGAGCACTCCAGAGGCAGAGGCAGGCGGATCTCTGTGAGTTCGAGGACAGTCTAGTCTACAGAGTGAGATCCAGGACAGCCAGGGCTACACAGAGAAACCCTGTCTTGAAAAAACAGCAACAACAAAACTAACAAAAAACATCTAAAAGGAAAATATGATGATGCTCATCTTATCTTCTCTTTAATCCCACAAGGCATTGAAATAGATAAGGGAGGGAGTTAAAGTTGAAAAGATCCTCATCTTAAAAAAATAGAGTAATCCCAGCACTCGGGAGGCAGAGGCCAGTGGATCTCTGTGAGTTCGAGGCCAGCCCGGTCTACAGAGCTAGTCCAGGACAGGCTCCAAAGCTACAGAGAAACCCTGTCTCAAAAAACCCAACAAACAAACAAATAAATAGAGCTGAAGAGATGGCTCAGTGGTTGAGAGCACTGGCTGCTCTTCCAGAGGACCCGGGTTCATTCCCAACACCCACATGGTGGTTCACAATCATGTGTAACTCCAGTGCCAGGGGATTCAATGCCCTCTCCCAGCCTACTTGGGACCCAGGCATGTATGCGGTACGTTGACACACCTGCAGACAAGTGACCATACACACTTAAAAAGAAGTAACTTAAAACGTTTAGGGGCCAGAAAAAGAGTAGACGTGGTGCATACTTGCAATCCAGAGGCGGAGGCAGAAGGATTGCACATTCTTGGGGCTACATAGTGAGACCTACTCAAAACAACAGAAAAAGAGAAGATCCTGGCACACAGTTCAGAAGAATATTCCTGCTCTACTGGAGACCACCACATTGGTACTAGGAACTCAAGGCTGAACAGCCTAGAGACCTAGGACAGAATCAAACAGGACTGACCAAAGGAAAAAAAAAGTCAATGAAATGATTCCTAATGATATTATGATATTCTGCTAGACTCATAGATGGGTGCCTGGCTCAATTGTCATCAGAGAGCCTTCATCCAGCAACTGAAAGAAACAGACACTTAGACCAACAGTCAAACATCAGGTTGGACTCGGGGAATCCTGCGGAAGCTGGGGAGGAAGAATTGTAGGAGTCAGAGGGGTCAAGGACACCACAAGAAAACTCACAGAATCAACTAACCTGGACTCATAGGGGTTTATAGAGACTGAACTGACAACCAGGAAGCCTGCATGGGACAGACCCAGGCCCCTGCATATATGTGACAGTTGTGTAGCTTGGTCCTCTTATGGGACTCACTCGTAACAGTTGGAACAGGGACTGTCTCCAACTCTTTTACTGACTTTGGGACCCTTTCCTCACAGTGGGTTGTCTTGCACAGCCTTGAGACCAAGGAAAGTGCCTAGTTTTACCACAACTTGGTATTCCATGTTTGGTTAATATCCATGGGAGGACTGCCCTTTTCTGGAGAGAAACAGAAGAGTGGATGGGGGAATAGAGGAGGTGGGGGAAGGGACTGGAGGAGAGGAGGGAGGGAAAACTGGGGTCTGGATGTAAAAAAAATGAGAGAAGGAAGGAAGGGAGGGAGGGAGGGAGGGAGGAAGGGAGGAAGGAAGGAAGGAAGGAAGGAAGGAAGGAAGGAAGGAAGGAAGGAAGGAAGGAAGGAAAAGTGTTCTGTGTTCAAGTTCATAATATGTAAGGAGGAAGCCAGCTGGGAGATCTCTATGGCTTCTCAGAGCCTCCTGAGGGTGACATTCCCACACCTGGTGCCTTTCTGAGAACCATCCCTTGCCACCCTGGAAAATGCTGTTCTATGAAGCCCAGAGAGATCCCAGTGGCCCTGTGGAGATGTCTGCAGATGGGCTCTAGAGCAGGAGGCTGGTTTGTGCAAGGTTTTGAAGACTCCTAGCTCTTCCCCGAGAGTTGGAGGATCCTCCTTAAAGTTCAGGGTGAGCAGAATTTAGCTGTCAATTTGAGTATAGAACCATGACTCTGTTGTATTTTAAAATAGAACTTCCTTAGGAAAAAGACCATGAAAGTCAGTGGTCCTGCTTTAGGTGGATACCGCTTACACAGATGCATGTGGAGTTTGCAGATGTTGGATCTGTAAAGTCACATTTATGAAAGGATCACTGGAGAGAAGTGAAGACCTTAAAGGGTGGGTGAGAAAAACTCAGTTCCATCTTACCCAGAGGTCAATGTGAGAGATGTTGACTATGAAACCACATGACACGATAGGATGTGATTGTGTGTGTGTGTGTGTGTGTGTCAGGGGGGGGGGGGTACATGCACGTGGTGATGTTTAATGTAATACACATGACATTACACTGACCAGCATCTGTCTTACAAAGGTTGTCCTGTTCCTCAGATTTATTCACAAAAGTCTAAAAAATGAACAAGAGCAATCAGATAAAGAAAAAGTTCTTTAGTGGAAAAATAGGACACGCGTCCCACTCTCATGATTCAGTCAGCTGCCTAGTGCCCTCTTCAACTTGGCTATGGTTTTTCAGGTCTGGGGTTGCACTTGGTTATTTATTTATTTTTGAGACATGGCTTTAAGCTGGTTCTTGTTTATTTATTGTTGTGCTGGGACTGGAGCCAGGCCTGCATTCTGCTTCTCAGCTACATTCCTAGAGCCCTTGGCTTCTGAGTTTACCTGGACTTTATCCTGAAGCTCCTCGCAAAAACACAGGAACATGCTTCATTGCCAAATAATAATGTCCAATGACACAAGCTGGGCCAATGAGATGGCCCAGTGGAGAAAGAAGATTGTTGTGTGAGCCTGACAAACTGAGTCTGATCCCTGGGTCCTGTGTGGAAGGGGAAAACCAATGCCCTATGTCTACACACACACACACACACACACACACACACACACACACACATACACACACCACTGCCACCACCGTTAATAATAATAATAATAATAATAGATAAAATTTTGTAAAAAGAATACAAACTCGTTTATATGGTCTACATAGCTGAAAATGTTCTCTAGGGAAAAAATCCATTTAAAAGTCACGCTTACTGTATTTAAGATCTCCTCCCCCCTTCAATAAATGACATTCGGCATTTAAAATTAAAATATATATATATAATTGAATGAATACTGCGAATGTAATCTATAAATACCACAAATGTGATTAATATCATGAGTGTAATTAATGAATACCATGAGTGTAATTTAAAAAAAAATAAATTAATTAAAAAAAAAGTCACACTTAGCCACCTGGCAGCACACACCTGTAACCCCAGCCCTGGGCTGGGTGGAGACAGGCAGATCCCAGGTGGCTCCCTGGCCAGCCAACCTCGCTGACACAGAAGGCCCCAGGTTCAGCAAGGGCTCGTGTATCAAAACGTAAGGTTAAAAGCCACAGTGGAAGACTCTTGGCATCAACCTCTGGCCTTCATACATAGACTGGTGTGAAGTGAGGTGACCCACACATGTATGTATACATCACACATACACACACACAGACACACACACATACAGACACACACACAAATAAATGACTAAAAATGTAAAAGTCAAGGTTAACGTCTGTAATCACTTCAGGCCCTGTTTCTCAGTCCTCCCCCACCCCAGCTGCGTTAAGGCAGATTATGCGTTAAGTTGATTATGGTTGAGTTGGCTCCTTTGCATAAAAACAGACCTCTTCCCTTCTCAGTAACACTGAGCACATAAGGGGCGCTGGCTTCTGTTTTACAGCACAGCATAGGGAAACCGGCAGCACAAATCAAAACACCCTTTAAAATCGCCTTCAGAAACATTTTGATATATGCTATGACACAGCTTCTAAGAAAAACGGGCTGATTTTATAAAAATGCAGCTCCAAAAAGCCAAAATTAAGTGACTTAACCAGATTTTTAGACACTAAAGGCATCTGTAATTTATTTAGAATTTTACAGCTGTCCTATTTGTAAGGAAGACGACCCATACTTGCAGATAAAGAAATTGGTTCTTGGGATTAGAGATGTACTCGGCTGGGAGAGGACTTGCCCAGCATTCGAAAAGCCCTGTGTTTGGGGTGGTGGGGCACACCTGTAATCTGGCAACTGTAAAGTGAAGGCGGGAGCAGCAGCTCCGGGTCGTCACCCAGAGTTTGAAGCTAGCCTGGGCTATGTGAGACCTTGGGGGAAGGGAAGGGGAGGCTAGAAGGAGAATAAGCAAGAAAGAAGGAAGGAAGTTTTCCTAGAGATATACTAAGATGAAGCTGTCTGTCTGGACGGGCCCAGTCCTGCTACATTTGCAACTGGACATGGGAATCCCTTAGCCGCTCACCAACAAGCATGTGGGGTGTCTGTTGGTACAGCCTGTGAACACGTGCTGCCGCCCAAACAGGTGGGATAGATTTCTGCGCAACAATAACCGGAAGCTGTCTGTGTTTCTTTAGTGAAGAGAGGAGGATTGCAGAACAAAGCATATGGCGTGAACCATTTACATAAAGTCCCAAATGACAAAACCTATGTGCCCACATAGGATGTTTGTAAACAAGTAGAAAATGACCTGGACAGAAACACGGCCAGCAACATCAGGGTGAACTCGGGGAGAGAACGCATGGGCCTTTCCTTTATGCTAGACTTCTTCGTGGTTTCCTTGAATTTTTACTAAGAAATGTGGGTTAATTTTACAACTTAAAACATTCTATAAAGGAATAAAAATGGACAATGGCAACCTAACAACAGCAGGGAAATTGCTCCAAGTTTGAGGCCAGCCTAGCTTAAATATCAAGGTCAAGGCCAGCAGGGTTACACAGTGCCTCAAGCTGATTGACTAAGTTATTTAATAACTAATGAAAATACACCACACCACCACCACCATATCCTCCCCCCCCCCTCGACCCCATTACCCAGAGAGTACTCACTTAAAGAGGGGCTGGGTGTCGGCAGTGTGGGTGTGGGTGAAGGTGAAGGTGAAGGTGAAGTTGAAGGTGAAGGTGAAGGTGAAGGTGAAGGTGAAGGTGAAGGGCACGGCCCAGACACAGCTGCTTTCACAGTGAGGTTAAGATTGAAGGTTCCATTGAGCACATACGTGTGATTCAAAGTGTGATTGTTGGAGACAAACAGGCCAGTGTTGTCTCCGAAGTTCCACTTGTAGGAAATGGCAGAGTCGTTGAGGAAGTGGCTGGGATCATGAATGAGGACATCAAACACAATGGGGAGGTCCCTGAGGAAGGTCTCATCGGATGAGTTCCGGTCATTCTTCTGGGACATGGTCACAAATATAGGGATCTGATCTGGAAGACGTAACACAAGAAAGGAAGAAAACACATTGTTGCTTGACTGTGTGTGTGGGAGGCTACAGTGATGCCTTCTGGCTGAAGATTAAAATGAGATCTTCTCATACTAAACTTTAGAGTGTCCCAGCTGGGAAACAGTTGGGGTACCACAGAATTCCATATTTCAGCTCTGCTCAGAGGCCAGATAAGTCTTACCCTCACCCAGACACTACATGCTGACTCTCCTTGTCTGCTGATGTCAAAAGGACTAAATGCTGTGAGTTCACACCACACACCTGTTATCACATACACGTCTTTCACCTGCGCGATGGGAATGTATGTTCGGCCGTATCTTCGAAAGACAGTCACCTCCATGACCTGATGGCCAAGTGTCATATTGACTGTGTTTACAGAAACCCGTGCTGAACACCGACCCAGTTTTTGGAAATACTGACCTGTGGAAGATGGATATTTCGAGTTATTAGGGACATGACACTGTCATTAGACAAAGCTGTTTCTGAAAGGCTAGTTAAAGGCTGCCTTGAGGAGAGAACAGGCTGGAAGCTCCAGAAAGGGGGGCTGGGCTGGGCTCTATGCAAAACCCGATGAAGCGAATCTACAGTTGCATGCAGGTGATTGCACACAGCTGGCTATGGCGAAAGAGCTCCTTAGTGGGACAATAAAATTCGTTCCTAATTTGCAGATGAACATTTTATTAAGTTTCAATGACAAGCATTTAATGTCATGGTGAGGTATCTGGGGAAAATGCTCTTTATTCACAAATCTACCTTATTTTTGTTACCATTTAAAAAGCAATTATGTAAGTAAATGGGCATGGCTGTTGGGATTTTTCTGGGATGCTAGACCTCCACTTTCTAGAAGTACTTGTACCTAACTAAAACAAGCAAGACTTGAGAGAGCAACTGTGGCTCACAGACAAAAAGGGAGTGCCTCCACAAACACATTTGACTCATCCCATTTCCTGCTGCAGCCATCCCTGAAACTCACAGTTGCTGGCCACAGATGTGGCAGGTCAGTGAGTGACAGACAGGCTTGGGGACGTGACCAACGGCGCTGTGATGGCACCGGGAAAAGCCAGTTTCAGACAGGTGTGATGTCTGGCCTATTCTGTTGCTGTTCGAATGGCATGCTTTGCTAATGCTGAGGTAAAAGGATGTTCTCAGAGAAAGGACGAAACCTTTAGAAATCTAAGAGTTGCTCAGTTGGAGCAGATTCGAAATATTCGGCCTCAGTTTGTGTGTGTGTGTGTGTGTGTGTGTGTGTGTGTGTGTGTGTTGCCAGCTTTGTAACTCGGGGCTTTGTACATGCTGGGCATGCATTCTACCACTGATCCATATACTTGGCACCCTAGTGATGGACTAGAATTCAGCAGTCTTGATAATAATGATTAATTTTGTTCCTCTTAAAGTAACCCTTCACTAATAATGCAGCAAAGTGAATGAATGCCTTTTATGTTTTTGGAAACCAGAGAGTAGACTATGCCAGAGAAAAACAGTGTTTAGATTGTACTAGACTCACACAGTGGTGTAGTATGTAGCCATTAAAACAATGTAAGGAAATTTAAATAATATAACCAAATGCTAGGATAGCAAAATAAAAATGTGTATCCATTATGATCTTAAACAAGACATATCAATACCGAAAACATCATCATGTAATAGCAATCATTTCTGATGTTATTTGTAGATGATATTTATATTTTGTATGTGTTCTGTTTCCAAATTTCCCATAGAGCGTACGCTTCTTTAACGTTCACTATTCACTTAGAACACTAACAAATTAGTAAATGAACAATTGTATACTGTTCAAATAAATATTTTTCATCATACTAAATTAGACTAGTCTTCTGCTGTTGTGTGAGAGAGTCAAATTCACTTGCTTCTCATTTTATTCTGTGGTGTCCTGCAGACTTGGCGAGGTGAACCAGGATTTCATTTTTCCCTCACCAGGATTTCATTTTCCCCTCACTGTTCATCAGAGTGAGGAGAGCAACAGAGGGGTGGGTGTTGTCATTCGTTAGAGAGTGTGAAAAGACAACGATAAAGTGTGACCGAAATGTAAAGAGCTAAGAGAGTTTGTAAAAACCAAACCCAGTGTGTGAAAGACGTAGACAAAGCTCCATTTCTTCCATCCGTGGGGGCGAGGGAAGGGCTTCCTGTCAGGGAATGCGAGGTGCTGGCTTTGGCTGGTGCTGCCTTCCCAGTCACCGTCCTCTGCCCCTGCTGTCCAGTTGTAGACATAGCGGTCAGGAGTGAACCCCAAATCTAATCGAGGAACAAACAGGTCGAGTTAGTTTTCTGGCCTCCAAATGCCCAATGCTCAGCACTCAGACACTTCATTTTCCCAGAACCACCCTCAAAGCCGCCACAGAGCTAACATCAGAATCCATCCATGGCATATTGATGACGGTGCACTTTCCTGTCCATATGCAAAAGTATTATAGTATCAATTTCCAGAAAACTTCCATCTGGAGATTTTACTTAAAACATGTATCTTCCTGTTGAGTCTCCAAATCTCCGTGCTATTCAAACCAAACAACAGGGTGCATCATCATCAAGTGTGGCACACTGTCCCTCAGCTTCTTTTCCTCACTCATTTGATACCACAGCTATGTCCTGAGTCACAGTCCTAAGAGGACCGCACTAAAGAGTGTTCCCTCACAGCAGCGCAGCGCCACGCCCACGCCACGCCCACCCCAGCGAGGTCCTCACAAGTTCTATCCAGCACAGCAGTCAGATAAAAAGAATCTCTGTCCATGCACAATAGCCTGTTTGTTCTCCACCTCTGGGGAATTTTCCCCCCTCTGCTGGCCTCTGAGGACACTTGCACACACACAGACACATCTACACATCAGTAAATAATAAAAGCAAATCCTAGCTGAGTGGTGGTGGCACACGCCTTTGATCCTAGCACTTGGGAGGCAGAAGCAGGTAGATCTCTGAGTTAGAGGCCAGCCTGGTCTACAAAGCGAGTTCCAGGACAGCCAGAACTACACAAAGAAACCCTGTCCCCCAAACCCCAAAACAAACAAACAAACAAACAAATAAATTAATATTAAAATAAAAATAACCCTAAAAAGAGAATCTCCCGTTTTTTGCAGACACCGGGACTGCAAAATGGCGTCACTCGTACCACTGAAGGAGGAGCTTATGGAGGTTAAACCTGGAGAGCTGCCAAGCTGGATCCTGATGTGGATTTCACCCCCAGAGGCATTGCAGGAGCCTTTGGGAGAGGTTACAACGGTATTACATCAATGTGCAAGGGGCAGCGTCGTGGGGCTTA
This sequence comes from Peromyscus aztecus, assembly GCA_902168405.1. Taxonomy (NCBI): domain Eukaryota; kingdom Metazoa; phylum Chordata; class Mammalia; order Rodentia; family Cricetidae; genus Peromyscus; species Peromyscus aztecus. Next base: position 4,237 of record CABHPQ010161370.1, on the reverse strand, counting down.
ACATGGTGCTGGCAGCCTACCTGGTTTTCAGCTACCACATTTTTGTTGTTTTTCAAGACAGGGTTACTCTGTGTAGTCCTGGCTGTCCTGGAACTCACTCCATAGACCAGGCTGGCCTTGAACTCACAGCAATCCCGCCTGCCTCTGCCTCCCAAGTGCTGGGATTAAAGGCGTGCGCCACCACACCCACCCAGCAGCTACTTACAAGGAAGTTAAATATGAGTGAGCGGGACACAAGTATCACTGAAGTGGGGTCAGTATGGCCGGCACCGCATGCCTGAGCATAGTCCCTCCAAATGTGTGGTATTTCCCATTCTAAGCAAGACCTGGTCATTGTCTGTCATCTAGAACATTCCTTTGTCTGCGTCCTTGAAGAGCCTCCTTTATCTGGCTACTAGTTGTTATTCCTTTTTATTCTTAAATGGTCCCAAACATGGCCAAGCGAGCCCCCTTTGAGCTGACTCCTGTGTCCTTTTGACATATCTCCATTGGCCTTTGAGTACTTCCTACTTTTCTGTTACAATTAAGTCAGGTGTGATGGCAGGGCTCCACAGAGGAACTCTGGTTCTTGCTATGTAGTCCTGGCTGGCCTCAGACTTGAGATTTCCCCGCGTCAACCTCCCAAGTGTAGGAATTACCAGCGTGTGTTATCATCATGGTCAGAATCAGCTTTTTTTTTTCTTTAAAAATAAGAAGTTGGGTATAGTAACACACACCTGTAATCCCTACACTCTGGAGACTGAGGCAGGAGAATCACCAGTTTAAGGCTAGCCTGGGCTATATAGGAAGATGAGAGAAAGAGAGAGAGAGAGAGAGAATATTAAATACTTACCACTAGATAAATAATTAACCCCTGTCCATACAGAATTTAGTGTTTTCCTCAAAGGGAGATAAAAAATTAATGGGGAATGGATACATCAACACATTTACAAAAGCCCTAAACAAGACAGCCAGCTCCCAGCGCAGGAGCTTCTTCACTGTTTGAGCAATCTCAGTGGTTATCTGAGTTCTCGAGAGTGAACAATCCTCACGAGATGATTTTCCTTGATGTATTTATGCTGTTTCAACATGGGCAATGAACTTATTTCTTTAAGAGCAAAACAAAATCAGAGCATGTGCGTTTAGCATCTGTACCAGCAGAACATCATTTGCTTAAAAAATACTAGTCAACAGAAATAAACCTGTTAAGTGGGGCCCTGGGTGGTGTTTCTTTTGTGGTCAAAATCAGGTAATAAAATGAGTCTCTGAGCATAGACAAGGCATTCTCTGTCCAGTGGACGGGAAGGACGACTGAGTGTGACAATGGAGGGAATATACATTTAGAGTTTTGAACGTGTGTGTAGTCCTGGGGATGGAACCCAGGGCCCTGCACTTTCCAGGCAAGTGCTAGTTCTCTGAGTTCATCCCATCTCCATGGTAGAGCTTAAAGGGGAGTGTTTGGGAAGAGCTAGAACCAGGGAGGGCAAGAGGGGCAAGACAGGGGAACTGGAGGTGGACGTGATCAAAGTCCATGGTGTACAGACAGGAAAAATATTTTGTACAGTGAACACAGGCTAATTGAAAAGGAAGTGAAACACCCCACCACCACCACCACCACCACAAAAGCAGGCTCCAAGAAGCAGAGAGCCACCAGTTTGCTAAGGAGGGTTGGCTAAGGTTGGCGTTGATGAAGGAACCGGACAGCCTGAGGAGGAGGTGGCAAGGGGTGGTGACAGCATTAGGATCACGGAGGAGCATCATGGGTGGGGCTCCAGGAGGAGAGCTGGTCTCCTTACCATTTCTGCAGTTCTTCTCATAGACGATGTTGCCGTTCGCATCTTCTTTCTGGCATCTGGGGAACACCAGGTTCACCACAAATGTGATATTGGAACCCACCAGAGTTGGTGAGTCACTGGTCAGGACCGCTTGCACACGGCCTCCTAGGGCAACAAAGAAGGGAGCTCATTCCCCCCAAGTGTTTAAAACAAAGTAATATCTATTGGTAAGGACCATGCTGTCCATATGCCTTTTTACCGTGGGTTAAATTTATTTCCTGGACACTAACTTTAGCTTTCACAGTACAATATTATAGAAAAAAATACGTCAGAGTAGTTAAAGGATTTTCTAATCATGGAAAAAAATTCACTGAAGATGAGAACAAACGGGGCTGGAGAGATGGTTCCGTGGTTAGGAGTACTGGCTGTTTTTACAGAGGACCCTGGTTTAACCCCTGAACCCACATGGCAGCTCACAAGCATCTGTAACTCCAGTTCCAAGGGACCTGATGCCCTTTAATGGCCTCCTTGGGCACCAGGCACACATGTGGTGCACAGATATACACACAGACAAAACACCAATACATACACGAACACACATACACACACACACACACACACACACTAGCAAAAAAAAGAAGTCTGTGTTTTGGATTGAGGAGGCACATGTTAAAGATTGTAGATGGTCACCTTAAAACCAAGTGACTGTCACTCACGGAAGCCTGAGCCCTGGCGTCCCAGGCTCTTGCTAAGGTAACACAGCTGTGGCTTCGGGAGCGGAGTTTCCGACTTACCTTCCCAGGAGTTCTTCCACTTGCCGTCTCCTCTCTTCCACACTGGGTACAAGTTCTCATTCCACTCATTTTCATCAGAAGACCAACCACGTAACTGGCTGTGCATCCTCATGTGACCTGGATACTGCTCATGGCCCAGCACATCACGAAATCCTGTGTTAGTGTTTGGAAAACAAAAGATTTTGTCTATTCCATCCATTTCTCTTTTAGTACTTCTGTGAGAATGGTCAATGAAGCTTTTCATTTTAGAACATTGGGAAGCGTGTGTATAGTACAGCCAATATATCAAGTAAATAAAGATGCTTAAAAGATGTCTGGCTGGGTGCAGTGGAACACACTAATCCTAGCACTCAGGCTGCAGAGGAAGGCAGACCTTTGGGAAGTTGAGGCTAGCCTGGTGTACACAGTGATTTCCAGGCCAGTCAGAACTACATAATGAAATGCTGTGTCTAAAAAAAAAAAAAAAAGTGTCTGGTGAGATGTCTTAGCAGGTGAGGTCACTGGCCACCAAGACTGACAACCTGAGTTCTCACGTGGTAGAAGCAGGGATTCTGAGGCTTGTCCACTGACCTCCACACAGGCCCTGCCCCAGCACAGATAAACAAGTAAATGTTAAAATAATAAGTCTGCTGGAGTTGTTTTTAGAGAACTAAAGAAAAAAATATTATTTGTTGAGATAGCATCTCACTACATGGTCCTGGATGTCCCAAAACTCACTATGTAGACCAATCAGGCTTCAGTCTCACGCAGATCCACCTGCCTCTGCTTCCTGGGTGGCTGGGATTAAAGGCATTGGCAACAAAGCCCAGCTTTTAAGAAAAAATTTTGACAGCCAGTTTTTCTTAGCTTCACTTAGTTTCTCAATATATTCTCCAAATATTTAAATGTGGAAATAGTATTTAAAGGGAAACTTGGATGCCATTTTCTTCATGCAGATTTGCACCTTTCCCCAGTGTTTTTACTCTCTTTTACCATTTTGTCTAAAGAAATGCCAAGCTTGGAGATGCTCTCAGAATGCCAACAGATATATATATAGCATGGGAGAGTTCATAGTAAAACTCTATGTATACATCTTGGTGAATATTCCATATAAATTTGTGGAGTAAGGCATTTGCATCATACCTGTACCCAGGAAGCTGAGACAGGAGGATTGCCATGAACTCAAGGCTAGCCTGGGCTACAGAAAGAGACTTTGTCTCAAAAAACGAACATCCCCCATTCAAAGCATATGCATTGTATAGTCTATATTTGCTAAATAGAGTGAATTTTAAAAAATGTTATTTGGGTTAGAGTTGTACCTTATTTCTTTTTCCAGTTCTGTCTCTTTTTAAATGCACCTTGAAGCTCCGTTGTTAGGTATACATGCATTTAGAATTATTACTTTCTTGATTGAATTGGCCATTTCCTTATTAGTAATTAACCCTCTGGATTCTTGGTAATATTCCTTGCTCTGAAAACTATTTTGCTAGCGTTTATCTTTTTCCATTGTTTTACTTTTTCAAAAAAGATTGATTTATTTTTATTTTATGTGTGTAGGTGTTTTGCCTGCATATGTTTGTGATCCATGTTCATGGAGTGCCCACTGGATTCCAGAAGAGGTCATTGGAGCCCCTGGGACTGGAGTTACAGATGGTTGTGAGCTGCCATGTGGGTTTGGGGGAATTGAACTCGGGTCCTCTGGAAGAGCAG
>CABHPQ010161369.1:32154-42346 GCA_902168405.1 Peromyscus aztecus | reverse complement strand
TGTGTAGCTTTGCGCCTTTCCTGGAACTCACTCTGTAGCCCAGGCTGGCCTCGAACTCACAGAGATCTGCCTGCCTTTGCCTCCCGAGTGCTGGGATTAAAGGCATGGGCCACCACCACCCGGTTTACACCCCCCCCCTTTTTTTTTTTCTTTTTTCTTTTTCTTTCTTTCTTTCTTTTTTTTTTTTTTTTTTAGTTTCTCAGGACAGGGTTTCTCTGTGTACCGTCCATGGCTGTCCTGGATCTTGCTTTGTAGACCAGGCTGGCCTCAAACTCACAGAGATCTGCCTGCCTCTGCCTCCCAAGAGCTGGGATTATAGGCATGCACCACCAGTGAAATAAATCTATTTTCTGTAAAAAAGAAAGTGGTATTTATATTCTATCATTCCCTTTTAAGCAGCTGATCTGGTTATTATTAAAAATAGATCATTTTCCAGTCTTCTTACTGTGTCTTACACAATGTTCACCCTCCTCCTCCCTTTCTACCCTTTACTCCCTCCTCTTCTCTTTCTGAATGAGTCCCCCCTAAAACTATCAGGTCAGGCCAAGGAAAGTGTCTGTGCAGGTGGAATTGAGAGCAGGTGATGGTCAACATTTGGATGCCAGAGTTCAAAGAGCATAGAGAATCTAGGCCAGGGTATGTTCCTCAGCATGAACTGTTCTGTCAGAGGCTGTCTGGAGAGGGTAAGGGGGCAAGAGAAGGAGGAGTCAGGCTGGGAAATCAGATTTCAAGCCACTCAAAGAAAACGTCTTAAAGAAGATGTGGCAGCTAAGCTGGAAGCCTGGCTGTTTACCTGGGAATGGGCCTGTTGAGTAAATACACTAAGAGACTGTATGACTTGATAAAACAGGAAACCAGTGGTCAAAGGAGATACAGGTACACCAACCAGATCAACTGAAAGTTTGATGAGGAAAGGATACCTAGCTTCCAACATACTTACTAAGTCTGGAATATACCAAGTGAACGGTATCAGTGCGGAACAGATGGTTGTTACAGGATAGAATCAGCTCAAAACATAAATAACCATAATCTAACCACGAGGAAATGTCACACAAACCCAGCTGAAGACATGCACATAATAACTGAAGTGCAGTCTCCAGAAGCAGGAAGGTTGTGAACATCAAGGAAAGGCTGACTGGCTGGCAGGAAAGAGCACTCTGAAAAGACATGACAAGAACTGTTGCACGTGCCTTAGCCCGGGGCCTTGTCCTGTCAAACCCATTAGTAACCCAACTGAATAAATTTGGGTGGATCTGAGGATTTAGACCTCTCTGATGTAGCCAAGTTAATTTCCTGATTTTGATGTTAACGCAATAGCTAAGAAAATGTTCTTGTTTGTAAATAAATGCATACATATTAATGTATTTGGGAGTAAGTGGACATCAGACTATCAATCTCATCACTTAGAGTAAAACTTTTTTCTGTAACTTTGTGATTATTTCAAAATGAAGGCATTTTTAAAACCAAACTTTTATCAGAATAGTTGTTTCAGAAGGCTTGTAAAGTGGGTTTTGTTCCTTATGAGACATTATCATCTTCAGTTGATAATCTGTTTTTTCTTGCAGACTTTAAACAGTGATGTAGGTGATTTGAATCAAAACACTCAGTTATTAGTAGACCCAAGGGTTTGAAACTATATTGTATTTCCCTACTGCAAAGCACTAAAGAAAGTTGCATCCTTATTAACCTCTGCTGGATGAAGGTCATTCTCCAAAACTGGCTAAAAATATCTCATAGTCAAAAAACAGAAAGAAGCATAATGGAAATTTTTTACCTCTTTTTTAAAACTGTCTTTTCTCCTGAGTAGGAAACTTCCATTAACTAGCCTCCAGGGAAAAAATTCTTAACACTAAACTTATCTTTTCCAAAGCCATCAATCATATGACTTTATTTCCTAGGGAAATTGATGACAAAGAATACATATCAGTTACAGCGAGATTTTCATTCAGAAGTATATATTGACTTCATAAAAGTCCTTTGTGTGTTCCATAAACAGCACTTAGATGTTTAAAAGAAATGTGTAACAGACATTTGAGTGTGTGAGGCAGGTTTTTAATGTCCAACTGCCATGTGCTCTGTCATAGATTTTTTCAAATTTCTGAGCACCCAAGAGAATATCTGAAGTAATTCATTAAAATCTTGGCAGCCAAGCCCCAATGCCAGCTTCCCCTGAAAGCTGCCTTTACTAGAACTGAACTCTCCCAGTGGGTGCCTCCACAGAAGGCCTATTGTCCATGCAGCCTCTCTCTGCAGGAACCCAGTTAGCTACCGAGGGTCTGGAATAAAAACTGAGTAAGTGAAATTCCCATCTCCAGAGAGATGTGTGCTCTTTTGAATGCCCTGGGAAAAGACATTTGATTGGAATTATACCGCACAACGTTCCATCTCAAGGGAATCTGGTGTCCTTGCTGCTGACTGTCAGCTGGGGGGTGGGGAGTGGGGTAATGACAGGGTCCCTGCAGCTGCTGAATCACACCACTGCTTCTCTTGGAAAGACTTGACAGTAGAAATCTGTGGTGACAATCTTAAAGGAAAGAGCATCACCATCTTCCGAGTGTTTTCACTTGCGTGTGCCTCCTTCCACCTGACTTTGCTAAATGGGGCTAGGAAATGTTTCCTGCCTCCTTCTCCACGGAGCCTCCCCCACCCGTTTCCTCCCAGCACCCATCTCTTTGGTGTCTTTGTTCTCAGCACAAAATAGTCCCTGCAAGCATTGATCAAAGTTCTATGAGTACACAATGACTCAATGGCTAACGATCACTCCTCCTTAAACAGCTTCTCTTAATATTCCAATTGTGGTTTGTTTTTTATTTCTCATGAATCATTGTGTACAAAGAATGTGATATTTTTTAAAAAGTAACCATATAGAAAATTCCTTTGAGAAGGACTTTGCTGTACCAAGAAAGTGAACCTTTGGAGTTTTCTCTGTGTTCTTCTTAATACAAAAGAAGACCCAAGCAGTTAATCACTAAAATGCCCCATCTAGGCTCACCTAAAAACCTCTATCATCTTCTGACAATAATTCATGAAAGTTCTGAGATTTGCAAGTAATCATTAAAAGTTTCTATTACAGTCTCACTAATGTTCCCTGTTATATAATAATATATATGTGTGTGTTAATGTATTTAAAGCTTCTTCATGCTCTAAACTCTATACTATACCATTGCAAACTTTGAGCCTACTTACCTCCTTTGTCACACAGTTTTTCTTTAAAAACCTATTCTGTGGGGTTGGGGAGATGGCTCAGTTGGTAAAATTCTTTCTGCACAAACAGAAGGACCTCAGTGCAGAGGACCCAGCAGCCATTTAAAAAAAAAATCCAGATGTGACCAAGTTAGACCTCAAGCCTGGGACAAATGGCTGAGATGCCTATTTAACATATCAAAGCAGATGCTGGCCACCAGATTCTCCCAGTATCCCTCAGTCTCTACTGATTACAGGGCCCTCCTGGCTGGCATACCCAATCCCCTACCCTAAACTTCTCCAGCCCAGGGACTCAGCTCCCTTTCCCTATATAATCCAACCATAGCAACATGCTGGTCTTTTTTTTTTTTTTGTTGGCCCTTTTGATCCACCCTTTGCCCTCCTGGCCTCTTGGCCTGGTTCTCCCCTCTCCCCTCCCCACCTCCTCACATGGCCTGGCTAAGTCTGGTCACCTCCACTCTGGACTCTTCCAGATGTACCTGCCTCTGGCTATGCTCTCCCTTTTAACCATAGTAAATCTTCTTCTCTACCATACCTAGGAGCAGTCACGCCTATTATAATCAATCCACGTGAGTCTATTAAATGGATAACGGAATTTACTAAGATATAAATTGAGGAAATACACTCACGATTACAAAACGGAGTAGAAGTTGTCCTCTGATCTGACTGGGAGTGAAGCCACCTTGCAAGCAGGCAGGGAGAAGGGCATGTGACCCTTCTCCAACCCCTTATAAGAGGTCACAGACAACAATAGGAAACACTGCCTCCTTTGGGCTGTATAGCCCAAAGTCATGGGCAGAGCAAATACCACTAGATTTCCTCTTTTTGTCTAAATAAGAAGGTTCTAATCTTAATGCAAACTATACACAATAAGAATGATTATCAAGTATTGTCCAGGAAAAACAAAGGGTAATAACATAAACAAAAATGGAACTACAACCAACAAGAATAACATCAAATAAGAAGGACATGCTAAATGTCCAGAAATTGTCCAGAACGTAGGTAAATGGCAAATTGTGGAGATTACAATAGCTGTCCTATCTTGAAGATTCTGACTCTAGTACTAATATGTTCTAGCTAAGATATGAGAAAATTGTAACTGTAACTATCTAGTCTTTAACTCCATCAAAGACCTGAGAAGAAACAAAGTAATACCTGAGAAAACAGGAGATGGATGCAAGCAACTTTTGGGAATCGTGCGAGAGTAGACAGAGGACAGCTGGCAGTCTGGATAGTCACCTAAAGTTTCTCAGCATTGTTGGTGCATTCAAATTGACCACAGGCCTAGAGTATTTGACAGACCATTTTCAGAAGCAGGAATTTTGAAAGACCATCTTACCCTGTCTTGGCAGAGTTCAGTAGTTGCTTTTCCTTGTGTCCTGCTCATCCAGAAAGGACAGCATTTGTACTGTTAGCAGTCGAGGCAAGGGCAGTTCTTTGCCCAGCAGGCCATTGTGCACCAGGAAGAAGACAAACTTCCAAACAGAAATGTTTCAGAAGTCCAACATTCTCCCAGGATCAGATCAGTGCTGCCAGGAGCAATCGTGCCTCACGTCAACAGAATTCTAAGTTATCAAAACATTTAAATGCCATATTCTCTAGATCTATGAAGTGTTTGAAGATTACCTATCCATCTGACATATGTTTCTGTAAATCTGGAGAACCTAACTAACATAACTATAGAAATGACAAGCATAGGTGACTATAAATTTGTAAGTCTTATCTACCTAAATAACCTAAAGACTAAGGCTTTATGTAAACAAGGTAAACAGTCTGTAAGCAAAAGTACAGTAGAAGGACAATGACCTCAAAGTTGTGACAATACACAAAATAGCTAAAGCAGGGGTAGGAATGTGTAGTACAATATGCAATATGACAATAATCCTAAATATGTATCAATATACAAAATATTTTAAACAGAGGTGGAACATACATACAGTATGACAATATAATTTTATATTTGTATCAATATATAAACATTTCAAATAAGAGTAAAAATATATGTACATTACAACAAATATAGTTCTATATTTGTATCAATATACAAATTATCTTAAAAAAGAATATAAAAATAGTTAACATTTGTAACAATATACAAGAATCCGTAACAGTGCAATTTATCTAAGGCTGATATTTTACTGAATTAGTTTACTAGTGTATACAATAATCTACCTTAATATCCTATACCTATCCATTCCCCTTTTTCTTTTTTTTCCCTTTTTCTTTTCTAAAAGAGAATACTGAGTCCAAATTTTATTGTTCCACCCCCAAACCTACAACCATCCATCCATAACCCTGAGAAAAATGAAACATTTGGGAGAGGGGGTCATTCTCTTATCGTTACTTCCTGCTGTTTACAGGGCAATGGTATCTCTGTGGAGTCCTGTAAGAAAGCTTAAATAGTTAGGTCTCAATAGGGCTAGCTATAGAGTCTGCAGCCAGTCTAAGAAATGAATAAGATTGTCTGAGATTCCAGCTAGAAGTATGATATGATGGACCATATCATCTTAGAACTGTCCTGAAGAGTTTTCAGTCCAAAGCTGATCATTGAGTAATGTTCTTAGGTACCATGGCACCTTTCTGGACCAAGTAGAGTCATTGTTGTGGGGCCCATCTTCTTTCTGGAGACTTCAGACATTGCTATTGGGAAGACTTATTTTCACTGTGGAAAACTTGAACAGTATTAATATCAAAATGGAAAGTTTGGATTTAAAGATGACATGACATGTAAGAAAGGATTCTGAGAAATCAAGAAGAAGCATGGAGAGAAATAGAATCTTGGTAACAATGATCCTTAGATTATTAGTTTTCTTCTGTCTCACACCAGTTAGCTCTTCTGATATGAGAAAGAATCTCTTAATTTTTTTCTGTTAACAACATACTTGGGTTTAGAGAAGGAGAGAGCCACACTCCAACTCCAAAGCCAGCTTGATTTATAATTGAATCAAGACCACAACTATTCTAGAGTTAAAGAGAGATTGATGTTAGGCAGTGGGATATTACCCTGTAGAGTATATTGGTACCAATAGGTCCTTCCCTTCTGCTGTAGACGTCTAGGTGTCCAAGGCCTTATGATTTCTTGAAGATGGGTATTCCTATTATCCTGAAAAGGCAAAAAAACAGAACCCTGCCCTGACCCTTGTTTGTTAAGTTTTTCTTATTACTTGTAGAGATGTCACATTGGAGGATGAGCTTTTACTTCTCAACAAGGGCTTTCTCCTGTTCAAATCAAATTTTTATTAATTTTGTTGGTATGTATAGCTTTTCTTCTCCTATAGAAACAAAAACAAAATCCCTTCCCCAACATAGGACATATCCTGGTTTCTATTATGAGGTCAGCACATCCTTGAAATAAACCAGTTGGTTTAGTTCAGAAGTTTTGTCTGTCGTCCAATGTCTCTCCACAGCTGTTGTTCCTTTCTCATCAGCATTGAGAAAATTCAAGGTTAATAAAGCACTATGCCATCTATTTCTAGGAGTCATTGTTACTTGTTTCTGTTTATTTAGCATATCCTTTAAAGTTCGATTGGATCTTTCTATGACTGCTAGGCCATAGAATTGTGTAATATATCTGTAACATGCTTTATATTGTAATAAGCAAAATCATTTTATTGGAGACATATGCTGGGGCATGGTCAGTCTTAATTTGTACAGGTATTCCCATGATGACCATAACTTCTAATAGGTGTATAATCACAGAATCAGCCTTTTAAGAACTCATAGGAATTGCCCATAAAATCCTGAATACTTGTCAATGGTATGGTGTACATACTTTAATCTTCCAAATTCTGCGAAATGAAACACATTCATCTGCCAAATTTCATTTCTTTGTATACCTTTTGGATTATTTCCTGTGTGTAATGGAATTTGGTTATAGAAGGAACAAGTAGGACATTTTCTTACAATTTCCTTGGCTTGTTGCTAAGTGATGGAGAAATCCTTCTTCAAACTTTTGCTATTTACATGGTGTTTCTTATGAAATTCTGAGGCTTCTAGCACATTACCTATTAGTAACTGATCAATCTCATCATTACCTTGTGCTAGAGGTCCTGGCAGACCTGTTTGGGATCTGATCTGATATTTTATATATATAGGATGTTCCCTTGTTCTGATGATTTCCTGCAATTGTATGAATACTGAAGTTAATTCTGTATTATCAGGAATAAATTCAGCAGTTTCAATATGTAAAACAACTCTCTCTGCATATTGAGAGTCAGTGACTATATTGAGGGCTTCTGTGAAGTTCATCAGTACCAGAAGAATGGCATACAGTTCTGCCTTTTGTACAGAGTTGTATGGACTTTGAACCACTTTATTTAATTCTCCTGATTTGTATCCTGCTTTACCTGATTTATTTATAGAATGAGAGGACTCCAGAAATTGGCTTTTGTCATACAATGTGAGGAGGGACCCATTCAGTCTTCTTTATGAATTCTATTCTCTTGCTTGTAGATGTAACTAACCGTCTTATTAAATAAGAAACACAGAGCCAAGGTAAAGATAAAAACCCAAGAGGTCAGAGTTAGGAGCTTACCCGCGTGCTGCTGGCTAGCTTCTTCCGCCAAGAAACCTCTCCGAAAAGGGAGCTACTTCCTGTGCGTTTAATCTTATAAAGAGTTCTGGTTCTTCCTTCTCATTGGTTGTAAACCCAACTACGTGGCTGTCTCATCACTGCCTGTAACTACGTGACTGCCTCTCAGGGCCTGTCTGTGCAGACCTCCAAGTCTTCTATGGTTGGTATTGAGATCAAAGGGCGTGTGTCTCCAATGCTGACTGTATCCTTGAACACACAGAGATCTACCTAGTTCTGCTTGCTGAGTACTGGGATTAAAGGCGTGCACCACCACGCCCGGCTCTCGCTATGGCTTGCTAAACTCTGACCTCTGGGCGACTTTATTTATTAACATACAAATAAAATCACATTTCAGTACAAATAGAATACCACTATATTTGCTTTTGGGACAACGGTTGTTAATCTCCCAAAAAAGTTACTCCAGGCTCTTTGCCAGTATTCATAGCAAGGAAATTTCCTCATTAGTTAAAGGTACTACAATTTCTGCTGGGTCCATTCCTGTCAACTGACAAAGTCTTAATTTTCCCTTTTGAATCAAGTCAGAGATCTTTTCTAATTAAGTCTTTAACTTCTTACTTGGTTTACGTGGTAGAAATATCCATTCCAATATAATATCTTTTCTCTGCATCAAAATCCCTATGGGGTAGTGTCTGAAGGGGAGTATGACCAGAATGCATTTAAGCTCTAGATTCACACGATCCACATGCGCTTCTAGTATTGTCTTTTCTACTAGAGTGAATTCTAGAATTCTCAGCTTTGGCTGATAATTCTCTCGGACTATTTATGTCCTTGTCCCCTTTTAGAGAATTAGCCAAATTTTTTACTTCATCTTTAAGTATTCCAATGATACCCGGTAAGTTGGAAATGCTTCCTAACAATTTTTGAAAACCATTAAGAGTCTGCAATCGATCTCTCCTGAGTTGTACCTTTTGGGGTCTAATTTTTTGTAGCTGTATCTTATACACATGCCCTTCCTTTTTATTTCTTTTTTTCATCCATACCACAAGTCTCCAACCCCAGTGGTGGGAGTGCAGGGACCAGGAGGCCCCTGGAGATCACTGGCCCACCAGTCTAGCCAATTGGGAAGCTCCAGGTTCTGTGAGAGATGCTATCTCAAAAAGTAAAGTAGAGAGGGACTGAGAAAGACACCCGACATCAACTGCCAGCATCTATACCCACATGCACAAGTACACACACACACACACACACACACACACACGCGCGCGCGCGCGCACACACACACACACACTTATACACACACACATACACACCGAGATACACACATGGTGTTATATTGTGTACCCCAATATATTGTGTACCTAAAGATGCCTTTGCCCCCAGACAGCAGGAAGTAATTTTAAGAACATGATGCTCTCATTTCCAAGAGGTGGGGTGGTGGTTTTGGTCATTCAATGAGTCATGGATAATTGTCATTGTTTAGGATGGTTGGTTAAAAGTTGTTAATTGATAATGGTCAGGAAAAAAGCTAAACAAGGAGATTAGATTCCGGGTTCTTGTTTGAAAAAAAGAAAAAAGAAGATTTAGATAAAAGGTAGATTATTGAATCTATTCTGAAAAAAAAAAGAGATAGAAATAATAGGATAAAAGGATAGATTATTGAATATATGCTGAAAAAAGGGTATAGATATAAAAGGTAGATTATTGAATTTACTCTGAAAAGAAAAAAAAGAATATAAAGGGTAGATTACTGAATCTACTCTGAAAAAAGAGAGAATATGGATATTATTAGATAAAAAGGGTAGAAAGTGAATTAGGTACATTTTAGACTCACCAAAATAGGCTAGATAATGGAGTTTTCTGTCTGAATCTGTCAAATGTTAATGGACTAGACATTGTTAATGTAAATCTTGACTGTATATATTGTATATCCTTATTGTACTTATTGTATATAGTTTTTCTTATATTAGTTATAACCTTTTATTATTTTAGACAAAAAAGGGGAAATGTGGTGTTATATTGTGTACCCTAATAAACTTATCTGGGAAATCAAAGGACAGAGCCAGCCACTAGATTAGACATAGAGGCCAGACAGTGGTGACATATACCTTTAATCCCAGCACTTGAGATCTCATGTCTTTGCTTGGGAAGGACACATGCCTTTAATCCCAGGAAGTGATGGCAGGAAGCAGAAAGTTCATCTGAGTTTAGCAGCAGTTCAGCTGAGATCCATTTAGTGAGGACTCAAGAGGTTTTCAGTCTGAGGAAACAAGATCAGCTGAGGAGTTGATGAGGTGATGTTGGCTGTGGCTTGTTCTGTCTTTCTGATCTTTCAGATTTCACTCCAATATCTGGCTCCAGGTTTTTTTTTTTCATTAATAAGACATTTTAAGATTCATGTTACTTACAGAGAGAGAGAGAGAGAGAGAGAGAGAGAGAGAGAGAGAGAGAGAGAGA
>CABHPQ010161369.1:14731-32144 GCA_902168405.1 Peromyscus aztecus | reverse complement strand
AGAGAGAGAGAGAGAGAGAGAGAGAGAGAGAGAGAGAGAGAGAGAGAAATTTTTATCATTTCAGTCTGCTGGAAGAGAGCCCAGGGTAACAAATTAGTGGTGACAAGAATTAAATTTCCGTCTCCTGCAAGAAATTAAAGCATCATCACCAGTCTGTTGTAGAACATTATTTTAAGGTGTGTTGCTCTTGTTTATGTTGCATTTGTTTAACTCTGTGAAGCCATGGTACTTTGCCTGTCTAAAACACCTGATGGTCTAATAACGAGCTGAACAGCCAACAGTGAGGCAAGAGAAAGGGTTAGGTGTGGCTGGCAGATAGAGAGAGGATAAATAGAAGGAAAAATCTGGAGGAAGAAAGATCAAGGAATGAGAGAGGAAGGAAGAGGGCTTCAGGGGCCAGCTACCCAGCCACACAGCCACACAGTGTAAGAAGGAAAGAAAAGGTATACAGGAATAGAGAAAAATAAAAGCCCCAAGGTCAAAGATAGATGGGATAATTTAGGTTAAGAAAAGCTGATAAGAAACAAGCCAAGCTAAAGCCAGGCATTTATAATTAAGAATGAACCTCTGTGTGTGATTTGGGTGGCGGGCCCCCCAAAAGAGCAAAAACAAACAATACCATCTCAGGATGATGGCAACCTGAAGCCTCTACTGTGTCACTTTCTTCCCAGTCTCTGGCTTCCCCAATGTCATTCTAATCTGCATCCACTCTTGGGAGCAATTGGAGGAGTTCCTTGTCTGGGTGTTGTCTCATAGTGTCAAAGCCTTGCCACTTAAGAAAAAGCCTGATACTGACACCAGGGCGGCCAGATGCTCAGCTGAGTCTCAGGATGGTAATGGATGTCAGGTACTGAATGGCAGGGAGGGGAGCCAGCAATAGCCTAGGAACTAAGGCCTGAATCTTGTCAGGGACCTGCCTCTGCTAGTTCTGTCATATTGGAAATGTCACCTAACTTTCCTGGACTTGGTTTTGTGTCTGTAAAATAATAGGTAGATGTGATGTCACACACCTACAGTAGAAGTGGGAGGAGCAGCAGGTCAAGGGTGTCCTCAACTACACAGTGAGTTTGAGGACGTCCTGGAATACAGGAGATCCTGTGTCAAAAATAATAATAAATAAATAGAATAAAGCCTTGGTATACATTTCTTTCTGTGAGCCATTATGTACTGGATCAAAGCATCCCAGATCAGCAACCCAGGTAAGCATCCCAGGTCAGCATCCCATGTCAGCATCCTAGGTAAGCATCCCAGGTAAGTATCCAGGTAAGCATCCCAGGTAACCATCAAGTTACGTGTTCCAGGTAATTTAAAGGTTTCCATACCCCAATATTAAGACTCTCTGCCAATGCAGTAATCCAAATCAAACTGAATCAAACCAAATTAAGAATTAAAAGTCCAGGTTTAATGAATAAAATGCTTCTGGAGGATTTTTTGGCCCCCAGAGAGGAGATGGGGAGAAGAGACTGAAAAAATATGTGGCCATTCTCTGGGGGGGGCAGTTTAAATACCCTGTAGGTGTGGTCTTGGGCATCTCTGGTGGAGGAGCCACTATTTGGTGGGTTTTCTGAGCTGAGGCAGGGTTTGGAGAGAGACAGATGAAAGTGTGCTGAGGTGGAGCTTCCACCTGAACAGTAATCATCCGAGGTAAGCTCTTATTCTCTTTCACTCACAAGCCTTTTTCCGGTATTCATCTCATCACATAAACAAATCAATATTAGAATTGTGGGAGCCCACAGAGGCTTCCTAGTGAGAACTTACTCAGGGTCAGAGAATCTGGGCTTGCTTTAACCAGCAGGGCTGCACAGCAAGATGCTTTGGTCACAAGTGTGTTTACCAGGTGTTTGGAAGGGTCTATACTTGGCTGTGCTTTGATCTTGCAAGGGGGAGGTCTTCTGCCTTTCCCTGTGGCATGTTATAAAAAGCCTTTTGAATAAACCTTTCAGGCTGTTGAGTATTGATCCAGGCCCTCCCGAAGCTATCCTGTGTTTCTGTCTTTCTCCTCATTGCTATCTTTCTACCTGTTATTTCCTCATTCCTCTCTCCTCCACCTAAGAACCCTTCAAAAGGTGGGAGCCGAACCCCCACATAGAATAAAGACCAGATGCCTCAGGTGGTTCCATCCGCTCTTTCCTGGTTCTCCTCCCCTAGTTTTCACATTCATTTTAAGGCATAGATGAAAACTAAAGTCTGCCCTATGCTGTCCTCTTTGATATTGAAAAGAGATGCCACAAAGTTTCCTAAGAGAAGCTTTGTTTCCCCTGGGAAATATTGATTCTAAGTATGATTCACCCGCTAATGTGACTGCTAAGCCTGTGTGACTGTCACTCACTGTAAACTTGGGGAAGCAGGCTGCACTGCTGGGCACATAGACTGAACTGATGGGACTCCCATGCAGAGCCAGGTCATCAACAGTAGAAATCAGAACATACATCATAGTCATAACCTGTTTAAGTGAAAGACAGACTCTGTTTCCAGAAATTGATCTTTGTCTGAGGAAAGAGGAGCTGGGAGTGGGATACCAAAAAGCTATGACTAGGCAAGGTGCAGCTCACTCCTGGAGTCAGAGTCACACTGGCTTCTAGTGCATCGGCCTGTGCTTCCAGCTCTCCATCTCACAGTGAGGGGTCAGAAGGCACAGAGGGAAAGTGTACTGGGAGCAGTAGGGAGACGAGCATCACAAATGTGAGAGATCAAATCCTTCCTAGGCCCTCCGTCCCTTTTCTCTCCTCTTGGGCCCATTCCCAAGCTCCATCACTGGGTGTTATGAAGCCATAGAGGGAAGTTTTGTTTCCATGGCACACAGTATTAATGACAAGTTGGAATGTCTCCCAATTGAGCATTTGATGTGGATTGAACTGTGACAGAGAGAAGAATCATTACTGTCCCTAAATACAAATCCTGAGCTGGACCAGAAAGAGGAGCACCCTCTCATGAGTCAAAGGAAAAGGTCTGTGATCAGCCCATTATCCCTCAAACTTACAGACTGTCCAGTTCTCAACTTAGGATTCTAATTCCAAGAGGCCCCTTTTGTAGACATGGAGAAATTGTTAAAACACTGGTTGCTGGGCTCCAGCCCTAGAGTTTCTGATTTGCATTTCTACTAAGTTCCAAACTGATGCTAATGTTGTTGGTCTAGGGAAGACACTTCACACATGTCAGTGGTTCTGGTGAGGGGTGAGTGCTATGGGAAAGAAGGAAGTAGGAATCGTCCCACTCTGGACTTCCGACTTACACGTATTCCCTGTGCTTTTCCTTACTATTCCCCACACAGCTGATGCTATTTCAGCAATTTCCAGGAAACACACACAGCTCTCCTTGTGAAAGTTTAATAATAGTTAAAATGATGCTTTGGAGGAAAGTGGTGCACACTATGCATCTGTATAGACTTGCTGTTGACATAACTAACAGCTGCACCATGGGGATCGGATAACTTGATTTTCTCAATAATCCTGGTTTGCTTTAACTGTCAGGTTGACACAACCTGTGGTCACCTGACCAGAAAGCCTCCATGGAGGAGTGTTTAGACCAGAGCAGCATGTGGGCACGTCTTCAGGGGATTATCTTGATTATTAACTGATGTAAGCCCAGACTACTGTGGATGTCACCATTCCTAGACAACGGTCCTGGCTTGTTTCAGAAAGGCAGGAAGTATGACCTTGTGAGGGAGCCAGCAGGACAAACATTTCTGAACTGAAGAAATCTTTCCTGATGTTAGTGACCAGTTTTGGTCATGAATCAGAAAAATACTAGCATGTACATGGTGAAGGCTAGGGTTGCTGCTCACTATGTATTCTTTCCTTAGTCCATCCCTTTCCATTTTAAGCCTCAACACAAATGAGTTTAAAGGAGATGGGCCTGTTTCAAAACTACATTTTTTGACTGAGTATCCACACTGTCCTCTTAGACATATGCACTAAGGTTCCAAATCACAGAGCACAGAGATACTTAGTGAAATTGAAGATGGTAATATATACTAATACATCTTCATTAATATACTGATAATCAGAATTGGCCAAGATTTGCAGCACTATTTCAATGATGATGTGTTTTCATGTAATTATACTTCTCCACACTCTGAGGACATTAGAGGCTCTTGAAATGTATTTCTGTAACATTCCTCTGAGGCAAATAAGGAGGAGGTGTAATTATGTCCTCTTCACACATGGACAGGCAAATACAAGGAAATCAAGCAAAAGGCCCAAATGGCTCCAATCCAATCCACCTCTCATATCAGCCTGTTTTCTTTTATTTGTGCAGTGGGAACCTCGGAAGGCATCGTTCTGCCATTTTTTGCTAAAGTGAAAAACAAAACTCTGCGGGTTCATCTGAAGCAAAGAAATGATAAGACTAATAAATGTGGGCAGCAGCAGTCCCAGGCTGGGGAAGCTGAACTGGATTTCTATGGATAATATGATCAGGGCTCTCCAAAGCTAAATTCCACCAGCTGTGATCAGCCCATGCCATACTATTTGATAGAGAAGCAAACAGTGAATGGGTGGTCCTAAATAAAAGACACGCATGACTGCAAACCTCGGAACGCACTCAACGTGTGGGAGGACTATACTACTGGGAGTTTTTCCAAATTGTAATAGTTTTCAGTGTAACAGGCTTAGAAAATGTGCTGTCGCCGGTCGGATGCCACATTACTGAGACTACAGAACAAAGCCACAGACCCCAGGAAGAAGAGAAACACAGTCCAAAGCCTGAACTATTAACCCTCTTTGCTACTGTCCCTTGGTTTTTAGAAGAGATTAATACCACAAAAATTAGAACCTTTATGATTCCTTAATTTTAATAACCTCAGGGCTGCTGAAATGGTTCAGTGAGTAGAGTGGTCACTGAACATGTGCAAGGACCAGAGGTCAGACCCTCAGCACTCAAGAACGTGTGGGGTGGGTGTGGCGGCCAACCTGTGATCTCAGTGCGTGAGAGGCACTCGGAGGATCCCAGGAGCAAGTTGGCTAGCAGACTAGCCGAAATGGCTAGTTCTCTGAGCTCAGTGTGAGTCTTTGCCTTGATGAATAAAGTTGTAGAGAGATAGCGATACCTGACTTTGGCCTCAGGTCTACACACACACACACACACACACACACACACACACACACACCACATGCACATACATACATAAACACATACACTCACACATACATGCACAACATACCCAATGCATGCATACATGTACACACATGTACTCATGAGCATGCACATACACACACAACATACAACACACACACCTGATGCATATACACATGTGTACACACATGCACTTTTGAACACACACATGCACACAGGTACATTCATGCATACTACACATGCATACAAACACACATTTTAAAATAATTTTAGTACCCTCACCTTCAAGCCATAGACACTAAAGCAAGATCATAATCAGGCTTGGCCATCTTTGGACCTCCAGCTTCCGTGAAGGGCCCACAGCAGTCCATCTCTTCCTCCTACCTCTCACCTACAGTGGCTCCCAAAGGCTGATCTTCCCAGACATCTCCCATGCCAAAGGTACAGAGAATGCAGGAAATAAAAGGCAGCTATAAGTCTCTAGCTGTAAAGGTTCAGGGTTTTCCTTTCTGTAAGTAGTGTTCTTTGCCAAGTAGAGTACATTTGAAATGTGGAATTCAGTTCAAAGATGGGACAGAAATGAGTGAAATTCTCAAAAAAGGCAGAGATGATAGGATGGGCAAGCTGCTGGGTGTGAATTCAGAACCCAAAGATCAAAGAAGGGTTTATAAGTTCCTTAGGAGCGTGCTGTTCCTCCTAATGCTGTCAGGTTGAGAAGACACGAGCAGGTGCCTCAGGGGCTCACTGAGGACACAGGCTGCTCTAGCAGATGACTCGCTTTGGTTCGCAGCACCTACATGGCAGCTCACAGTCATCTGTAACTCCAGTTCCAGGGGACCTATGCATTCTTCTGGCTTTCATAGACACCAAATATGCACATGGTGCACAGATATACATGTAGGCAAAGCAGCTATTCACATAAACATATATTATATCATATATAAATATATTTTTAAATAATAAACAAATGGATATATTCTCCTTTATGAAAGAAGAATGATTCTTCTGTGCAAATCCAGCTTGCAATTTAAGCCACATGATGATGAGCTACTCTGGTAATGCTTTGGGTTCGTATAAGGTCTTTGGTTATGGTTGCTGTTCTTGTTTTGTTCAAAATCTTTTGACACCATCCACATTAATAGCCTGTCCATCAATAGACTCCATTTTTCATAAGGTTGTGAGTTCTTGGCTCTTCATATCAATAGGTTCTAGAATCTGCAAATTCAACCAGTTTAATATGTAAAATATTTTAAAGCTGCATCTATACCAAACACTTACAGATGTCTACATAGAAGCTTGAAGTAAGAAAGTGTCTACAGTAAGACACTGACTCAAAAAAAAAATAAACCTCTCAAAAGCAAAACAAAACAAAAACCAGGTGTAGTGATCCATGCCTAAAATCTCAGCACTTGGGAAGCAGAAACAGGTGGATCTCTGTGGAGTTTAAGGTTAGCCTGGTCCACATCCAGGCCAGCCAAGACTTCAATAGTGAGACCCTATACCAAGTCCCCCCAAAAAAGCTCAGAGACACCAGCCAACATGTACAGACACTGTCAGAATTCTATAAACAATGTAAAACACCAGGTATATAGCATTTGTGTCATATTGAGTATTATGAGTCAATCCTGGGCGAATGTGTGCAGATTTCATAAAAGGGAAGAGTATCATTGGAGTTGATGTCTGTGGGGTCCTTGAGTTACTGTCTGAAGATCCTGAGAAATGACTGTCTGTGGGGGTGGGGGATGGAGACAATGCTAGAGCAAACTTCTTTCACCCAAAAATTTCTTGGTTCTTCTCTAGTTTATGTCAGTATGCTTCTCACATCTTCATTGTCACTGTGCACACTACAAAGTTTTTCCTTAAACTCCTAAGGTCAAATGAACCATGTAATCGAGGAAACAACACCTTCACGATACCTTCAAATAATGTAAAATATCTTGGGATAAGTGTAACCAAGCAACTGAAAGACTCATATGATAAAAACTTCAACTCTTTGAAGAAAGAAATTGGAGAGGATATCAGAAGATGGAATGATCTCCTGTGCTCATGAATCAGTAGGATTAACATAGTAAAAATGGCCATCCTACCAAAAGCAGTCTACAGAGTCAGTGCAATCCCCATCAAAATACCAATGCAATTCTTTATAGACCTTGAAAGGACAATTCTCAACTTCATATGGAAAAACAAAAACTCCAGGATAGCGGAAAAAAAAAATCCTGAACAATAAAAGAACTGCCGGAAGCATCACCATCCCTGATTTCAAGCTCTACATGCAGTAATAAAAACCATGTGGTATTGGCATAAAAACAGACAGGCTGATCAATGGAATAGAATCTAAGACCCAGACATAAATCCATACTCCTATGGACACCTGATTTTTTTTTTTTATAAAGAAGACAGAAATACACACTGGGAAAAAGAAAGCACCTTCAAGAAATAGTACTGGTCAAAGTGGGTGTCAGCATGTAGAAGAATGCAAATAGATCTATATCTATCACCCTGAACAAAACTCAAGTCCAAGTGGATCAAGGACCTCAACATAAAACCAGACACACTGAACCTGATAGAAGAGAACGTGGGGAATAACATTGAACTCTTTGGCACAGGGGACGACTTCCTGAACAGAACACTGATAGCACAGGCACTAAGATCAACAATTAATAAATGGGATCTCATGAAACTGAGAAGCTGGTAATTCAGTCAAGATGGAACTGACTGCTGGCACCCTCAGGATCACAGAGCAGCTCTGGGGAGGCTGAGAGACCCACAGAAGCTCCACAAGGAGAAGCAGCAGCAGGGGATGAGTCTGCACAACTTGCAGTATCCCCAGGGCAACTAAAAAAAAAGGAAGAAAGAAAGGCAGGTCTTATGAAAAGGTGCTTTTAAAAAGTGAGCAAATGGGCCTGAGGTCATGAGAGCCAGAGAGCCGGCTCTGCACCTCACCTGGGCAGCATGGTAGAGCTGGCCCTGGTGGTGAGTACCAGTGAGCTAGCCCCAAGGGCATGAGAGCAGAAGAACTGCCTCTGCCCCTTGCTGCCTGCTGCATTGAGTGAGTTAACAGGGGCAATGCTGGAGAGCTCACCCTGAGTGAAGATTGGGGAGAGCTGGTGGGATGACCAACTCAGCTACCCCCCAGGACCAGATCCAAGGCTGTGAGTTGGCCCACCACAATATCCACCCCATCTATGAACTGCTGGAGCATGTGAAGGGGATCTCCACACAGGGCAGCAATAGGGTATCCAAGAGGAATCCCAGTAAGGATCCAATATTGATAGTGTAGTAGAACCCAGAGGCCCTGAACCAGACCAATGACTCATGGCAGTGAACATTTGCAAGTAAAGATGTATGGACTAAAGGGTATACTGACTCACTGTGACACACTCCAGCTTTACAATGATGTTTTTATTTTAAGACAGGGGTTGCAAGGCAGAGGGCAGATACAAAGACACAGGGAGATGAGTGAGATTGGAGTGCATGATGCGAAATCCATAAAGAATCAATAAAAAGTCTTTAAAAAAAGAAAAAAGAAGTGGTTGCTTGAAATTAGAAAAAAGATGGCAGAGCAGAGGCATGCATTTGATGGAGAGAAACAAAACTAGATACAAAGCAGTGACCAGTATGGGAGCATCTCGGGATGCTTGCCCTGCTTTGGGGAGGAGAGCATGGGGCCATGCTGCCAACAGGCTGCAAGCATGAGAGTAGTACCGGGTGAGCTGGCAGGGCACCAAGGGCAGAGAGGTGTGCAGCAGCCTGGAGCTCTAGAGGATCCTGGCCCCAGATGCCCTGCCCAGTGGCAAGATCACCCTGACTCTGGCAACAACAGAATATCCAAGACGAATCTCAGTGACAGTCCAGTATTTATGGTGCTCCAGAAACCAGAAACTTTGAACCAGGCCAATGACTCGTTGCGATGAATTTTTGCATGTAAAACTGTTTGGGCAAAAAATAAAAAAATAAAATACTGTGTGGCACAGGGTGGTTTGCAATGCCGCTTTGATGGATACATGTGCCGTGGAGAGGTGGGAAAACGGCGGGACTCCTGCTGCTGTGGCAGAGATGACGGGTGTGGGGGTACCTTGTTGCCGAGTAGGGCAGGCAAGGCAGTCTGCAGCAGCCTAGAGCACTCCCAGGCTCTGCCTCAGAACGTGCAGCCCACCACATGATTGCCCTGGCTCTGAGCAACAGCAGGATGTCTGAGATGGAGAATGGTTGAGCCTCCTCAAAGATTGCCATGGTCCGTGCTACAGCCAGGGTCTGTGCTAGTGTCTGTGGTTCATGCTGCTGTTGCCCGAGGCCATGTGGATGTCCGCAGTCTATGTGCCCTCTGGGGATCATGTGCAAGTCCATGATCCATGCTGCCACTAGCTGTTACCGGAAATCTCTTTGCAGTAGTTTTGATGGTTGCAGACTCATAATTGAGAATGGGAAGTATTGAAGGCTTCTGTGACAACCCCCCCTCCCCGAAAGAAACAGTTCAGACAGGAAGCCATTGCAGAGAGTCCTTAAACATTGTGATAAAGATGCTGAAGTGTAGCTCTTCAGTGGATGGTTTCTGGACGGGGTTGGGTGGGAAGGACTCGGTTATCTTTAGGGGCTGGTCACTGGGAGTGTGACCGTGCTCCAGTGAGTGTATGGGAAACACAAACTGGACTTTGTGTACTCTTTTTCTTCTTTTTTGAGGAAAGGGTGGGAGGGTGGACCTGTGGGGAATGGGAGGTGAGTGTGGTAAGTGTGTATGGTATAAAATTCTCAAGTAATTAATAAAAATATGATGTTGGAAAAAAATGAAAAGCTTTGGTAAGGTGAAGGACATCATCAATCAGACAAAACGACAGCCTACAAAATGGGAAAAGATTTTTTTTTTACCAACTCTAAATCTGATAGAGGTCTAACATCCAAAATATATAAAGAACTCAAGAAACTAGATATCAAAAAATAATAATCCAATTTAAAAATGGGGTACAGATCTAAACATAATTCTCAATAGAGGAATCTCAAATAGCTGAGAAACACTTAAAGAATTGTTCAACATCCTTCATAAGTTTTTGCACCCCAATAGGCCTCTCTGCCAACACAGCAATCCAAATAAGCCTGGATTAGAAAAGCCCCAGTTTAATGGGTAAAGCATTCCTGGGTGATTCTCCAGCCCCCCAGAGAGGAGATGGGGATGAGAGACCAGAAAACCACATGTCTGTCTTCTGAAATGCAGCTTAAATACCCTGTGGGAGTGGTCTTGAGCCTCTTTGGGGAAGGAGGTGTGTTTGGCGGGATTTGAAGGGGCAGGTTTGGGGAAAGAGATGGGGGAGGAGAGTTGTGAACATTCTAGACTCCTTGGGTATATGGATGCCAGGGTGCCAGGGACTGAGGTGGAACTCCCACCAAAACAATCCTTAGCCATCAGGGAAATGTAAATTAAAATGACTTTGAGATTCCATTTTATACCTGTCAGAATGACTAGGATCAATAACACAAGTGACAGCTCATGCTGGTGAGGATGTGGAGCAAGGGGAACACTTCTCCATTGCTGGTGGGAGTGCAAACTTGTACAGCCACTATGCAAACCCAAACAGCAGTTCCTCAGAAAATTAATGATCAATCTACCTCAAGACCCAGCTATACCACTCTTGGGCATATGCCCAAAGGATGCTCCATCCTACCACAAGGACACTTGCTCAACTATGTTCATTGAGGCTTTATTCATAACAACCAGAAACTGAAAACAACCTAGATGTCCCTCAACTTAAGAGTAGATAAAGAAATTTTGGTACATTTACACAATGGAATATTACTCAGCTATTTTTTAAAAATGACATCATGAAATTTTCAGGCAAATAGATGCAACTAGAAAAAAAAATCATCCTGAGTGAGGCAACCAAGACCTAGAAAGACAAATATGATATGTATTCACATCCATTAAGTAAATGATAATCAAGCTACAATCCATAGACACAGAGAGGTCAGGTAAAGAGAATGTCTTTAGGGGGAAGCATGTATCTCCCTGGGAAGAGGAAATAGAATAGATTCTGCAGGTGGACTTGGGCAGGGAGGGACCAGGTGTTGGGGGGAAGGGAGAGAGTGTTGGGAGAAATGGCTGGAATTGGGAGATACTTGGGGGATGGTGTGGAAACCTAGTTCAGTGGAAACTTCCTATAATCTATGAGGGTGACCCTCATGAGGACTCCTAGTAATGGAAGATATGGAGTCTGAGTGGCCATCTTCTGTTAACCAGGCAAGGCTTCCAGTGGTGAAACTGGGTTGCATTCGCTTGAGTTGTTGGCCAAGGAGGTCCTGTGGAGATCCCTAAACAAGTCAAGCTGATGATAGTACAGAAGGTCACCCTCTGAAAACTAACAGTGGGGTCCCATTGCCAAGGACAACTTCCACTCAGCAAATTGAACGTAGAGAGGTCAAGCTGGTGCAAGCTTGGAGTATTCGCCCCTATATTCTAGTCCCTTTGGTGCAAGAAGGGTACTCTATGGGCTCCAGAATGAGAAATCTGTGTGTCAACCAAGCCATGTAACCCTCCACCTACACTCTGTCCTGCCTAAAAGATGTGCTGAGGCAATGGTGACTCAGAACTTGTGGGAGTGGCCAACCAATGTCTGGTTTAACTTGAAGCCCACTTCATGAAAAGGAGCCACACTACCTGAATGGTCAGGAACTGGAAATGGGACAGCCCAGAGACCTAGGGTAGAACCAAACATGACTGGCAAAAAATAAAATAAAATAAAAATAGAATAAATGATTCCTAATGATGTTCTTCTATAGTCAGAGATCAGTGCCTTGTCCAGTCATCATCAGAGAGGCTTCCTCTGGCAGTAGATGGGAGCAGGTGCAGAGACCCACTGCCAGACATAATGCAGAAAGAGAGTCTAAATTGGAGGTCTCCATTGGGTTCCTCCCCACAAACCTCAGGGAACCCCAAAGAACAGGGGGAAGAAAATTTGTAGGAGTCAGAGGTGATGGAGAACATGGCCGGCTGAATCAATTAAGCAGGGCACTTATGGTGGTTTGAATGTAATTGGCCCCTATAATCTCATAGGGAGTGGCACTATTAGGGGGTGTGGCTTTGTTGGAGTAGGTATGGCCTTCTTGGAGGAAGTGTGTCACTGTGGGGGCAGGCTTTGAGGTTTCCTATACTCAGATACCTAGTATCTCAGTTGATTTCCTGTTGCCTGAAAGATGTAGGATCTCAGCTACTCCAGCACCATGTCTGCCTGCACACCGCCATGCTCTCTGCCATGATGATAATGGACTGAACTTCTGAAACTGTATGCGAGCCACCCCAATTAAATGTTTTTATCTATAAGAGTTGCCATGGTTATGGTGTCTCTTCACAGCAATAAAAACCCTAACTAATGACACTTATGGGCTCACAGAAACTGAAGCAGCAAGCACGTGGCCTGCACGCATCTTTGCCAGGTCCTCTGTGTATGTTATGGCTGTTATCTTGGTGTTTTTCTGGGACTCCTAACAGTGGGAACCGTGTGTCTCTGACTCTTCCGCCTGCTCTTGAGACTCTTTTCCTCCTGTTGGGTTGCCTTGTCCAGCATCAATATGTATGAGAGCTTTCGCCTGGTCTTACTGTATCTTGTTTTGTCCTTTTTGTTTGTCATCTGTTGGAGGTCTGCTCTTTTCTGAAGAGAAAACAGGGTGTGGGGGGAGTGGACCTGGGAGATAGGGGAAATGGGAACAAGCTACGAGGAGTGGAGAGAGGGGAAACTGTGTATTGGGATGTATTATATGAGAGAAAAATCTATTTTCAATTTTAAAAAGTGTATCTAGTAAAAGGAAAGAAAGAAAACAAAACAAAGAAAGCCTTCAGGGCCACCCACTCTGAGGAAACCTGTGTCTCATGGACAGCATAGGCAATTTTTGCCAGTTGAGTTTAGGGAGTACTGCGGTGTGCCCACACTTTCCAAATCCCAACAGGCATTCCTAGGGAGTTTCTGGTTTGTTTGTTTCTATTTGAAGCATACTCTCAGGGTAGCCTTGAACTCACTGCACATCATTGATGACCTTAAACTCTTGATCCTCCTTCCCCCTGCTCCCAAGTGCTGGGATCACAGGTATGTGTCAGGCCTGGCGTTTGTTTGTTTGTTTTTAGATTTATCTTTTGGTTTTACTCATGTGTATGTATGTGTGACTATGTGTGTGTATGCCACATGTGTGCAAGTGCCAGAAGAGGCCAGAAAAGGTGTCAGGTCCCCTGAAGCTGGAGTTACAGGCAGTTGTGAGCTGCCCATCTTGGGTCCTGGAAACCAAACTCAGGTCCTCTAGCAGAGCAGCAAGTGCTCTTATCCTCTGAGCATCTCTCCAGCCCCCACCCTCACCTGAACCACCACCACCCAGGCAAAAATGTTTTTTACTGGGTTGTGAATTTATTTAAAACATATATTTTACATAAGAAATACCTCAAATATTCTGATAAATGAGGTGGTGTACAAATTGATAACTTAAAGATGATAGATATTAAACTGTGTTCTGTCATATTTTATAAAGTTCCTTTCATTTATTCAAAAGAAGATGGTAATGGTATCAGCCATGAGAGCCCTCCTGGATGTGAGGCTTCTTCCTGGCCATCAAATTGGAACAGAAGGTCTGAACATTCCAACCTCACCAGTGATCTGGATACCCAGGTGCGACAGTTGGTCTGAGAAGGGGAGAGAGTTGGGGGCAGACAGAGCCCAACAGTAGCTAGCAACCAGAAAAGCAGAATACAGACAGACTGACTCCTGTCGTGTGTTGGTGTTAGAGGCTGTCCTATAACTCAGTGGTAAGAGTGTGCTGAGAGTGGACCAGGCCCTCAGGTCAGTCCCCAACACCACTAAGATAAAAGCATTGATATTAAGAAAGAAGCCTCCAGGCTCTTCCACAGCAAATATCTTAGAGGCTACAGCTGCAATGAAAGCTATTTAGTCAATATATCACTGGGACAGGGGCTATGGGCAGAGAAGACAAACACTATGTCTTTGGTCTCCTAAGTTCCTCCCACAGAAACAACCAAAGGGAAACTGCATAGCAGTGCAAGATCCCAGCATTCCAGAAGCTAAGACCAGAAGACTATGAGTTAGAGACCAGCCTGGGCTACTTAGATATAGAAGATTCTTTCAAAACACCTGCCCTTCAACAGCAACATGGAGCCTGGGCTATAGCTCTGTTGGTAGAATGCTTGCTCAGAGTCCAAGAAGTCTTGGGTTTGAGCCAAGCACCACATACAACTGGTGCACGCCTCGAATCTCAGCTCTCAGAAGCAGAGGCAAGAGGATCAGAAACTTAAGGTCATCCTTAATGACATAATGAGTTTGAAGGCCAGTCTGGGCTACATGAGTCTTTGTCTCAAAAGAAGAAAACAAAACAAAAAAAATATAAACAGAACATGCTCTAACAAGCATAAATTCCTGAAGGAAGAAAGAAAACAGTTTATTACACCCTTGTTAGTTTTTTAAGTTTTTTATTACATTTACTTATTGTGTGTGTACAATGTGATATATGCATGCCATAGCATGTGTATGGATGCCAGAAGCAAGTTACTGGAGTCCGTTTTATCCACCTACCATGTGGATCCCAGAAATTGAACTCAAGTCATTGGGCTTGGTAGCAAGCTCCTTTCCCCATGGAACCATCTCACTGGCCTTATGAGCTTGTTCTGTGTCAAGTGCTGCAGAAGGTGCTCTGGTATGTGAGTCTGATGTTCATAAGACAAACTTCTTAAGGATCTAGAAGGTGCTAGGAACTAGGTTAGGAGTTAAGAATACAGAAAAATAAAGGGACTGTCTTGTCCTCAAGAAACAATATAGAGAAGAATATATTTTAAACAAACACATAATTGTGGGTTTAAAATTTATAGTTGTAAACCAGATATACTGGAAGGTGCTGTGATAGTTTGAATAAGAATGTCCCCCATAGGCACATATGTTTGGAAGGAGTCTGGTGGAAGATCCACCTCAGCTCCCCTCCCTATCTCTTTCCCTAAATCTGCCCTTCAAACACCAAACACAGCTCCTCCCCCAGAGAGGCTCAGGACAACTCCCACAGGGGATATATAAGTGGCATCCCAGAAAACAGACTCATGGTTCTTCTGGTCCTGTCCCCGTCTCCTCTTTGCATGGCCGGGAAATCACCTGGGAGCACTTTACCCATTAAACCTGGGCTTTTCCTTATTCAGTCTGATTCGGTTTGTTGCGATGGTGGAGAGGCCTTCAGGAGGCCTAAAACTTATCAACATAAATTTGAACATTGGTTCCCAGTAGGTGGAACCGTCTGTGAAGGATTAGGAGATGTGATCTTGTTGGAGGGGTGTGTCACTGCAGTGAGCTTAGAGATTTCAAAAGCCCACTCAATTCCTAGTTATCCTCCCCACCCCCACCCCCGCCTCCTGCCATCAGATCAGGATATAAGCTCTCAGCTACTGCTCCAGCACCATGCATGCCTACCTGTTGCCACCTCTCTGCCATGACAATCATGGACTAACCCTCTGAAACTGTAAACAAGCCCCAATTAAATAATTCCTTTTATAAGTTGCCTTGGTCATGATGTCTCTTCACAGCAATAAAGCACTAACTAAGATAGATGCCTTTATCTTTTCTAATGGAAATCAACTTATTTTTTGCATCTCCTTCTGCTGATGATAGAAAAATTGATTATTACTAGTTAAAATGACCTAGTCTCTTTCAGAATAGCATCTGTGATGATTCATTCCACTTCAAAGTTTTTCTTCTTCTGTTTCTGTTTTTCATGAGTGTCTTAGGGTTTCTATTGCTGTGAAGAGCCACCTTGACCACAGTAACTCTTATAAAGGAGACATTTAATTGGGGCTGGCTTATAGTTTCAGAGATTCAGTTCATTATTATCATGGCAAGAAGCATGGCAGCATGCAGGCAGACGTGGTGCTGGAGAAAGAGCTGAGAGTGTCTAATAGTGCCACCCCCTGTGCACCAAGCATTCAAACATGTAAGTCTGTGGAGTCCACACCTATTCAAACCACCACAATAAGGATGGGCCAGTTTCCCCAGGAATCCATTACTGTCCTCCAGTTGCAGGGTACCAGAGGCTTCTACAGTGTGGATATCCAGATAGTCCCCAGCAAGTCACAGGCATTTACCAGCTGAGGTATAGTGTATTACATATGGCCTTTAACATCCATTGCTGGTATGTATGCTCCTGGCCATTGCTTTCAGACACACGGTTCATCTTGCTTTAAACCTTCCAGAATTTTCCCCACTCCATTCAGAATGTTCTGTGTTGGGTCCCTTTACCAGAATTACCTTGGTCCCTACTGGCCAGATGTCCTATTGACTGTCTATTACAAAGCTGAGATGTTCCTTAACATATGTCTGCTGTCCTGCCAAGTGTGGTGGCTCATGCCTGTAATCCTAATACTTGGGAGGCTAAGGCATGAGTATTGCCTCAAGTTTTAGGTCAGCCTAGGCTATACAGTGAATTCCAGGTCAGCCTACAGAGTAAGACCCTGTCTCAATCTATGTTATGGCTATTCTTGGTTGTCAGCTTGAATACATCTGAAATGAACTACAATCCGTAAATGGAGAACAAACCTGTGAGATTTTCTGTTTGGTTTGAAGTAGGTGAATCCACTTCTAGTACAGACCTTTGAGGCAGGAAGACACGAGTCTTTAATCCAGATCTTAAGGAGAGAAGACACACCTTTAATCTGGGCCACACCTTCTGCTGGAAGCTATAGTGGTATTTGCTCCACCCATGACCTTGGGCTATACAGCCTGAAGGAGGTGGTGCTTTTTGCCAGGTACTTGACCTCTTAAAAGGAAAGGGAGGGGCACGAGGCCCCTTCTCCCTGCTTCCTGCTTCCTCATGTGATCGAACTGCTAGGTGGATTCGCTCCCAGTCAGATCAGAGGACAACTTCAGCTGTCTACTTGGTTCTGTATTTGTGAGTGCATTTTCTCAATTTATATCCTAATAAATTCCCTAATACTCCTTAAGCAGACTCCCATTGATTTCTTGCTTTATCTAGCACCCAATATGGGGCCCGAACCCATAGCGCTGAGATTAAGAGTCTCGTGCTCTATCAACTGAGCTAGTCAGGCCTTACAATGGCAAGAAACACCGCCTCCTTTGGGCCGTATAGTCCAAGGTCATGGGCAGAGCAAATACCACTATGGGAAGCCTATATAAGGACATAGACTAAGGAAGCTTTTGTTCTTTGCCTGCTTGCTCTTGCCTTGCTAGCAAGTCCATTCCTTCACTGACATTAGAACCTACTTCTTCAGGATTCCAGAGTATACTGAAGACCAGCTGAGACATCATAGCCAGTCATTGTTAGGCCATAGCCTGTAAGTGATTCTGGTAAACATATATATATA
>CABHPQ010161368.1:0-13479 GCA_902168405.1 Peromyscus aztecus | reverse complement strand
TCTTCTTCTTCTTCTTCTTCTTCTTCTTCTTCTTCTTCTTCTCCTTTCTTTTCCAGACAGGGTTTCTCTGTAGCTTTGGAGCCTATCCTGGAACTCACTCTGTAGACCAGGCTGGTCTTGAACTCACAGAGATCCGCCTGCCTCTGCCTCCCAAGTGCTGAGATTAAAGGCGTGCACCACCACGCCCGGTGGCAGTGGACTTCTGACTATAGATTTCGTCTTCAGCTCTGTACTCACCAGACACATATCACCTGTGGTTGGTATGTAATGGTGACTGTGAGCTCAACTGAACCATGTGTTTTCTTGGGCTGGTTGAGGTCATCTCCTGCTGTTTTCTTTCAATATACCTTTTCTTTCTTTAGCTAGTTCCTTTAATGTACCTTTAATCAAGAACGCTCCCACTGAAGTCCTGTTGCCATCCTGTACTCTTGTGGAAATAAGTGTCCTTGAGGGAAAGAGAAATGTACATGTGAGGATTGAGTGGAAGGGCAGGGACAGAGGATGGCGAGGGTGGCAAGGACATCGGGGTCTTGATCTCCTGTGCTGATTGTCACAGATGTGTGGATCCTAACTTCAGGTCAGCCCAAGAACATTAGAGTAGCACCACCCATTCACTCCCCGCTGATTCAAAGGCCGGGTTAAAGGGCTCAGAGGACATACGGAGAGGACACTGTGGAAGATAAAGTATTCTGCGCTGATGATGAGCCTGCTGGTGATGGTGGGATTGGTACCACCGGTGATGACGGTGATAGTAAGCGTTAGAGATGATGGTTGTAGTAGTGGTGGTGGTGGTGTTAGAGGTGATGGTGATGGTGGTGGTGGTGTTAGAGGTGGTGGTGATGACGATGATGGTGGTGGTCTTAGAGGTGGTGGTGATGATGATGGTGATGGTGTTAGAGGTGGTGGTGATGATGGTAGTGATAGTGGTGTTAATGGTGGTGATGGCATTGTTAGGGATAATGGTGCTACTGGACTTTAGGTCTAGATTGTGTCCCAATAAGCCATGCTCAGCCATCTGTTCTCAATAAGCCAATTAAAATAGCCAAGTTAATGGTGAAAAACAGAAAAGGGAAATTTATTCTATATGGTTTCATTGGAAAGAGGCAAAGAGAGCCAGTGATCCTAACGTGGGATCCTGGTATCTTTGGGATCCTGAAATGAGCTTAAATTTTAAGTAGTGGGTTATAGTTATGCACAACTAAGCAGTCCTAGGCAAGCTGTGGTCATACCCATCATTGACACACCATTGTCTTTTCCATAAGATGGTCTAATAAAAGGTAAATCTTTGTGTGAAAACTTACCTGACTGACTAGGCTTTTGGCAGTTTCTTCCCCCAGCATGAGATTCCTGGGGGAATTCTCATTTCTTGGGGGGTCTGTTTCTTCAAAAAGTCTGACATCCAAAGTGAGGAACACAAGTGTCCCTTTAGAATGTCTTCATCCTTGCCAGGCCACCTACAATAGTGTTGGTGTTGGAGGCAGCGGTGGTGGTGGTGGCGGCGGTGGTGATTGTGATGAAGGCGGCATTAGGTGGGGGTGCTGATGGTGTGGATGGTGGTAGGATGAAGTGGAGGCTGCTGGTGGTCGTTGGGATGGCGGCAGCGAAGATAACGCTGATGTGTTATGGTGATGGATGGAGATGATCTCAGTAGGATAGCGTTGATGATAAGAACCATGATGTTGGCAGAGATGATAATGATGCTGGGGGAGGTAGTTTGAAGACGGCATAGACAGATATATTTATTATTCCCCCCTTTCCTTCCTGTACACACATGACATCTGGAGGAACAGCAGCCATCTCATAACCACGAGGTCATGGATGACAGCAGAGCATGCGGTGATAGATGACAGTGATTTACTAAGAGAAGTCAAAGGAGATCAGAGCCTGGACCCTACGTGCCACAGATGAACGGCTAGACCAAGTGTGGGCAGAAACCTACCTTCCGCCGTGTGAAGCTTTTTTGGGAAAAATAATTCCAACTTGTTTTAACACAGGTGGTCAGGTATCTTTTTTGTTACTTAATATTGACAGGTGACTTGGAAATGAGGAAATCCAGATCCACAGGGTGCACAAGTATGGTAGTTTGAATGTGACTGGCCACATAAACTCATAGGGAGTGACACTGTTAGGAGGTGTGGCTTTGTTGGAGGAAGTGTGTCACTGTGGGGGCGAGCTTGGAGGTTTCCTATGCTCAAGATACCACCCAGTGTCACAGTCCTGTTGCCTTCTGATCAAGATGTAGCCAGCTCTGTGTCTACCTGCATGCTGCCGTTCCGGACTGAACCTCTGAACTGTGAGCCACCACCTCAGTGAAATGTTTTCCTTTATAAGAGTTGCTGTGGTCATGGTGTCTCTTCATAGCAATAGAGACCCGAACTAAGACAGTAGGCATCAGTGCTGTATTTACATCTGCTCTGCTCTTTCTGCATAATTCACATCTTTCTGCATATTGTCTACTTGCATGATTTTTCTTCTTTTTACTAATTGTATATGTGTATATATACAGGTGGTGTATATAAGTGTTCTCAGATGCATATGTACGTATAGAGACGAGAGGTTCGCCCTGGGTACCATTCCTTAGGAGCCATTCGCCTTATTTTATTTTTCTCAAAAGTTTTTTTTTTATTCTAAAGAGATTTTAAAAGATTTATTTTATCTGGGTGGTGGTGGTGCACACCTTTGATCCCAGCACTTGGGAGACAGAAACAGTTGGGTCTGTGAGTTAAAGGTCAACCTGGTCTACAGAGTGAATTCCTGGACAGCCAGGGCTACACAGAGAAACCCTGCCTTAAAACAAACAAACAAGCAAACAAAGATTAATTTTATTTTTAAGTGTGTGTGTGTGTGTGTGTGTGTGTGTGTGTGTGCAGTTGCTCGCAGAGGCCAGAAGAGGTCATTAGGTTGCATGGAGCTGGAGTTACAGGCAGTTGTAAGCCGCTCCTCCCATGGGTGCTGGCAACTGAGCTGGGCTCCTCTGCAAGATTGTCTTATATTTTTAAAGCATTTTTATTAATTATTTGAAAATTTCATGCAATATATTTTGACCATATTCATCCCAACTTCTCCTCTTAACTCCTCCTAGATCTGCCTCACTACTCACCCAATTTAAAAAAATTTAAAATTTTGTAACCCATTGACTTTGATTTGTGTGGTCCATACCCTTCTGAGTTTGGGACCACCTGCTAGAGTGTGGTCAATCTCCCAGGATACATGCCCTTGAGAAAAAAAAAAAACCTGATTCTTCCTCACCAAGAAGCGATCCTATACCCACAGTTCCTCAGTTAGCTGAGGGGGCTCATGAACCACTTTCCCACCCTATGCTGGAGAGTTGGCTGACACGGTTTCATGCAGGTCATGTGAAGGCAATCACAACGTCTGTGAGTTCATGAATGTGACAGTCCTCCCATGTCCAGAAGACACTGTTTCACGCCAATCATCCCTGACCTCTGACTCCTTCAGTATTTTCATCCCCTTTTCACAAAGTTCCCTGAGTCGTGGGGAGGAAGCATGATAGAGATTTCCCACTTGTGGTTGAACACTCCCCTGACACTTATTTTCTGTACTTTACCTAGCTGTGCCTTTTTGCATTAACCATCATCTATGGCACAAAGAAAATTTTCTAGTGAGGTCTGAGAGTAGCAGTGATCTATGGGCAGAGAGATATGAATCTAAGGGAGAAGTTTGATACTTTGCCCATTTAACAATATAATGATAGTAGGTTCACCCCTGAGGCCTGTGAGCTTCCAAACTATTGGTTCTTGGCCAGATTTATAGTACCAAGCATGTGTTTCCTCCTGTGGAACAGGTCTCAAATTCAACCAGGAAGTGACTGGTTAACCCCATAACGTTTGTGCCACTAATGCACCCATGGGCAGATCTTTCAACGCTGGTCATAATTACAGTTCATAAGGTTCACACTTGGGTAAGACTGTTGACGACCTCCCTCCCCCTGGAGGAAAAAAACCCTTCATACTATCTTCCAATACCATGAAAGCTTGCCAGCAAGGAGGAGACTTCCTGGCCGGCACTGACTTGATTTTTCTAATGTGTGTGGTGACTTTGGCAATAGGGTCTTACCACCATTTTCCATATGGCTTTTCAAACGTTCTTAGAATTAATTATCTCTCCCTCAACCCCTTCCTCCCCCTCTTTCCACTTAATCCCTCCTCCCCACTATTCTCTTTCCCTTTTCATATGACTGGCATCCCACAATCCCACATCTCTCTTTTTTTTAATATTATTTTTTATTTTATTTTATTAAGATTTATTTATTTATGTATACAGTATTCTGCCTGCATGTGTCCCTGCAGGCCAGAAGAGGGCACCAGATCTCATTACAGGTGGTTGTGAGCCACCATGTGGTTGCTGGGAATTGAACTCAGGACCTCTGGAAGAGCAGTCAGTGCTCTTAACCATTGAGCCATCTCTCCAGCCCCCACCACATCTCTTAGGATTCTTCTTCAGGTGAATCTCTAGTTCCTTTCTAGTTTCCTGGGTTCAACAGGTACTTCAAATTAAACATACAAATCAAAAGATTTGACACTAAGATTCACATATGGGTGAGAACATGTGACATTTGTCTTACTTGGTCTGGGTTACTTCACTCAGTATAATGTTTTCCAGATCTATCCGTTTACCTGAAATTTTCATAATTTGATTTTTCTGGATAAAATTCCATCATATGTACACAGTTTCATTATCTATTCACCAGTTGGTGGACATCTAGGATGTTTCCATGTTCCCGGGTATTGTGACTAGAACAGCTATAACATGATGGCCAGGTGTCTCTGGAGTAGGATGTAGAACCTTGGGTATATCCCCAGGAGTGGTATAGTTGAGTCATATGGTAGATCTATTTCTAATTTTCTGAGGAACCGACACCAGATTTCTACAGTGGCTGCACCAGTTTGCTTTTCCACCAACAGTGCTTGAGGGTTCCCTGTCCCCCACATCCCCAACAGCATTTGATAATCTTGGCCATTTGGACTGGGACAAGATGAAATCTCAGAATAGTTTTAATTTTCATTTTCCTGATAACCAAGGATGGTGAATAATTTAAAAATATGCCTTAGCCATTTGTATTTCTTCCTCTGAGGACTCTTTTTTTCCCCCCCGAGACAGGGTTTCTCTGTGTAGCTTTGCGCCTCTCCTGGAACTCACTTGGTAGCCCAGGCTGGCCTCGAACTCACAGAGATCCTCCTGGCTCTGCCTCCCGAGTGCTGGGATTAAAGTTGTGCGCCACCACCGCCCGGCCTGTTTAGTTTTATAGCCCACTTTTCAATGTGGCTGTTTGTTTTCTCATTGTTTCATTTTTTGAGTTTCTTGTATATTCTAGACACTAAATTTTGGTCAGATATACAGCTGGCAAAGCTTATTTCCCCTGTAGTCTGCCGTTTTAGTCAATTAAGTTTCCTTTGCAGTAAAGAACCTTTTAATTTTCATGAAGTTCCACTTATCGATTGTCGGTCTCATTTCCTGGGCAACCAGAATCCTTTTCAGAAAGTTCTCACCTGAGCTGCCCTGAAGTATACTTCCATACTCTTTCCTCTAGACATTCTAGATCTTTAACTCAACTGGAATTGATTGGTGTGGAGATGAGAGAGAAGGATCAAGTTTTATTCTTCTCCATTTAGCTATCCAGTTTTCCTAACACCATGTATTAAAGATGCTATACTTTCTCCAATGTGTGTTTTTAGAATCTTTGTTGAAAATCAGGTGGCTATAGGTGTGTGGACTTATATCTATGTCCTCAATTCTAGTCTATTGATAGATGTGTCCACTTTTGTTCTAGTACTATATTGTTTTCACTATTAGGTATAACTTGAATTCTGGTTTATTGATCCCCTCCAGCAGTGTTTTCATTATTCAGGATTATTTTGTCTATCCAGGGTCTTTTCTGCTTTCATATGAATTTTGAAATTGATTTTTCAATTTTTGTGAAGAATTATGTTGGGATTTTGATGGGGTTGCATTGAATCTGTAGATTGCTTTTGGTAGAATAACCATTTTCACACTGTTAATCCTATCAATCCATGAGACTGGAGCTCTTTCTATCTTCTAATATCTTCTTCAATTTATTTTTTCAGTGTCTTAAAGTTTTCACTGTGCAGATCTTTCACTTCCTTGGTTAGATTTATTGAAAGATTTTTCTTGAGGATATTGTGAATGGAATTGCCTCCTTGATTTCTTGGTGTATTAGTCTTTGGTATATAGGAAGGCTACTGATGTTTGTGTGCTAATTTTATATCCTGCTCCTTTCTTAATGTGTTTATCTGCTTTAGGAGATCTCTAATTGAATTCTTTTATATAGAATCATATTGCAAATAAAGATACCTAGACTTCCTCCTTTCTCATTTGTATCCTCTGTATCTCATTATCTTATTCTCTAGCTAAGACTTCAAGCGCCATGTTGAACAGGAGCTGAGAGAGTGGGCATCCTTGTCTTGCTCCTGATTTTAGTAGAAATCAGGAACAAGTTTTTCTCCACTTTGCATAATGTTGGCTGTGGACTTGTTGTATATTGCCTTTATTATGTTGACATATTGTATATGTCTCTTGTATCCCTAGATTCTCCAGTGCTTTTTTATGGTGAAGGAATGTTGGATTTTGTCAAAGGCCTTTTCTGCATGTAATGATTCTGGTCATTTGATTTCCATCCTTGAGTCTATTTGAGTGGTGGATTACATGTGTTGATTTTCATATGTTGAACCACCCTACTTCTCAAGGATGAAGCCAGTTTGATCATGGTGGGCAATCTTTTTACTGTGATCTTGAATTCAGTTTGCATATATTTTTATTGGGAAAATTTGCTTCTACATACATCAAGGAGATTGACCTGTAGTTCTCATTTTTTGATGAGTCTTTGACTTTAGTATCAGGGTAATATTGGCTTTGTAAAAATAATTCAGAAGAGGTCCTTCTTTTTCTATTTTATGGAGTAATTTGAGAAGTATCGGTGGTCGTTCTTGAACATCTTGTAGAATTCTGTGCTGAATCCATCTGGCCCTGGACATTTTTTAGTTGAGGGATTTTTAATTACTGCTTCTATCTCATTGCTTGTTAGGTCTATATTTACTTCATCTTGATTTAGCTTTGGTGGGTCATCTACATCCAAAAATTCTTCCCTTTTTTTTTTTTTTTTAGATTTTCTAGTTGGTGGAATATAGATTTTTTTATTAAGAAAAAATTTTCATTCATTTTACACACTAATCAAAGATCTTCCTCTTCCCTCCTCCCACCCCTAGTCTCCCCTCCCAACCCATCCCCCACTTCCTCCCACAAGAAGGCAAGGCAGTATGTCTTTATGAGTCTCTTAATTTCCCCACTGTACATTGTAATGTTTCCATTTTCATATCTAATTTTATTAATTTGAGTCTTACATCTCTTTCTTTTGGTTAGTTTAGATAAAGATTCATTAATCCTATTAATGTTTTCTAAGAACCAAGTCTGTTTCATTGATTTAAGATTTTTTTGTTTCTGATTTATTAATTTCAGCACTGATATTGGTTATCTCTTCCTATATACTGCTTTTGCTTGTTGCTTATTTTTGTTTTTTCAAGGCCCTTGGGTGCATCAATAACTTATTAAATGAAGCTCTCTCAAAGTTTTTATATAGGTACTTAGTGCTATCAACTTTCCTCTTGGGACTTCCTTCATCATGTCTTATAGGTTTGGCTATGTTATGTTTTCATTTTTGTTCAATTCTATGAATTTCTAAATTTCCTTCCTGGTTTCTTCCTTGGTCCAATTATCATTCAGAAGTGTGTTGCCTCGTTTCCATGAGTTTGGATTTTTTTTTTTTTTTTGCAGTTTTTATTGTTGTTGAGAGCTAGCCTTATTTTGTTGTGGTCAGATAGAATGCAGGACATGATTTAAATTTCCCTGTTCTATGATATTTTATTTGTGTTTTGAAAAATAACACTTGCCTGGAGATCAGAGGGCAGAGCTAGACACTAGTTAACCATAGACACCAGGCAGTGGTGGCTCAGGCCTTTGATCCCAGCACATGGGAGGCTCATACCTTTAATCCCAGCACTAGGGAGGATAATGCCTTTGATCCCAGCACTATGGCGGTGGAGACAGGAATAAAAGGTGGGTGGAGACAGGATCTCGGCTGTGCCCATTCAGTCTGATGATTTGTATAAGTAAGAAGTTTCTAGTGGCTGCTGCTCTGCTTCTCTGATCTCCAGGCAAGCTTTATTTGTCAGAACACAAACAAAATATCACACAACATTTCCCTGTATTTGTTGAAACTTGCTCTGTGTCCTAGTATGTGGCCAGTTTTAGAGAAAGTTCTACAGGTTGCTGAGAAGAATATGTATTCTTTAGTATTCAGATAGAGTGTTCTATAGGTGTCTGTTAGGTACATTTGATTTATGGTGCTATTTAACTCCAGTGTCTCTTTAATTTTTGTCCAGATGATCTGTCTATTTGTGAGAGTAAGGTATTGAAAGCATCTGTTATTACTGTACTGGGCTTAATCTGTGGTTTTAGATCTCTTTCTTTTATGAATGGGTGTACCTGTGTCTGGTGTGTATATGTTTAAGATTGCAATACACTCTTCATGGATTGTCCCTCTAATGAGTATGAGGTAATCCTTTTCAGCTCTTCTGACTGGTTTTGGTTTGAAGTCTTTTTGTCAACATTAGACTAGCCATGCCTGCTTATTTCTTGGTCCAGGTGCTTAAAATGTTTTTTTTTCTTTCCTTTTATGCTAAGATGGTGTCCATCTTTGATGGTGAGATGTGTTTCTTAGAGACAGAAAAAAAAATGGGTTCTGTTTTCTAATCCAAGCTGCTAGTCTATGTCTCTTTATTGTGGAATTAAACCATTAATATTAAGAGTTATTATTGCTGGTTGATGGTGGTGCATGCCTTTAATTCCAGCACTCAGGAGGCAGAGGCAGCAGGCATATCTCTGTGAGTTTGAGGCCAGCCTGATCTACAGAGTGAGATCCAGGACAGCCAGAGCTGTTACACAGAGTGACCCTGTTTTGAACCCATTCCCCCCTCCAAAAAAAAGAGAAAAGTTATTATTGAACAATATGTATTTATTCCTACTTTTTGTTTTTGTCATATTTTCTTAGGTTTCTTTTGATTAACTGCTCTGTAATTGTTTAATTTTTTTCTTGTGATCTCTTGGGTGTATCCTTGTCTTCAGACCAAATCATTCCTCCTAATGTTGAGCTTGCTTAGTGGTCACAAATTTATTTAGTTTGCTTTTCTCACAGCAAGTTTTTATTTCTCTTTCATTTTTAATAGATAACTTTGCTGGGTATAATATTTTGGGTTAAAATTGTTGTTTTTCAGAACTTGGAATACATTGTTCCAGGCTCTTCTGGCTTTAAAAAGTTTCTGTTGAATAATCAGGTGATATTTTGATGGATTTGTCTTTATAAGTGATTTGACTTTTCTTTCTTACAGCTTTTAATATCCTTTATTCTGTGTTTTTAGCATTTTAACTAATACATCATAATACATCATATGGGGTTTCTTTTCTGGTCCTGTCTATTGAGAGTTCTTCTGTACCTTTGTACTAATTCATGTGGGAGCTCACAGAGGTTTCCTAGTGAGATCTGAGCTTGCTTTACCCAGCAGGGCTGCATAAGGGGGTAGATTGACCAGGTGTGTGGTTACCAGGTGTTTGGAAGGGTCTGCACTTGGCTGGGCTAGGGGGAGGTCTTTGCTCCACTCCTTGGCATTCCTTTAAAAAGCCCGTTAGAAGAGACAGAAGAGGCCAGTGGATAAGGATCCAGGCCCTCCAGAGGCTAGCCTGTGTTTCTCTCTCCCCTCTATATTTCTATCTAAATCTCTTATCCCTCACTCCTCAAGAGTACCCTGGGGAAAAAAGGTGGGGTCCCCCCCCATAGATTCAGGCATACCTTTCTCTAGATTTGGATTTTTTCTTCTATGATGTTATTTAAAACATTTTTCTATGCCTTCGCTATGGTGTTCTCCTTCTTCTGTGCCCATAAGCCAAAGACTAGGTCTTCTCATGGCATCCCAGAGTTCTCATACTTCCTGTCTATATTTCTTCTTAAATGTTTCATTGACCTGTACTGTATGTCCCATTTCCTCCCCCTTGTTCTCCGATTCTGTTTTCCACATGTTCCATTCTATTGGTGTGGTTTACCACTGAGGTTTTTATTTCACTTTTTATTGAGTTTTCATTTCAACATCACTTCAGTTTGGGTTTTGTTCAGCAATTTTATCTCAATTTTCATAGATTGACTTCATCATTTCATTCATCTCTTTGTTTTCATTCTTTGGAGTATATTTCTGTCTTCTCAAGTACACTCATTGTTTGAACATACTTAAATCATTCTTTTCAATTCTTTGGTAGTTTTTTTTTTTAAAGTCATTTTCATTAGGTGCCATTATTGTGGGATTAGCGGTTTATGAAGCAGACAAGTTGTCTGTTCTTATGTTTCTGTTTCTTCAATGGGACTTGCATGTCTGGAGTTAATTCATTGAGTTTTTATATTTTGTATTTTCTGTTTTTCTTTTGTATTTTTTGTTTTTACTAGTCACCTTAAAATTTTTTTCCCTTTCAGTAGTGACTTTTGCAGTGTTCAGTGGAGAACTAAGTCCTAAGTAGGGTCGATGTGTCCTTTCCCTCTTTAGGATAGTTATTTAAGGGCAGGGGCTCTATCCTGAGTCTTCCTCTGAGGATCAGATATTGACCTACGTCAGCAAGAACTTTGTACTGATGTCTGTAGGCTTCCCTGTGAGTTGTGGAACTTCCCACATGCCTGTGAGCCTTACCCAGAGTCAGGTAAGGCCCCCCACCTTTGGTCTGTAGCTTCCTCTGAAGCCTCTGGGAGATGTGGAACTTCTGTTTACCAATAGACTTTACTCGAGTTCAGGAATTGTCTGTCCTCTGGACCCAAAGTCAGTGAAGCTACTGGGGGATATGGAACTCCCTCTGCCTGTGGGTCTAATTGGAGTCCCACCTTGGTTTTTTGAGGCAGGGTCTTTCACTGGACTGCTCGCCAATGAATCCTAGGGATCATTTTGTCTCCACTTCCCTAGTGCTGGGATTACAGGTGTAATCCAGGACTCAAGATCCACAGCAAGCGTCTGCTCTTTGTTTCAGGGCCAGCAGCTCCTTCACCAAGAACAGACATTTTGAGGTGTTGCCTTCTGTAAGGATCTTTGAACTTGAATTTTCAATTAGGAGTTGGCGTTTTCATTATTTAACATCCACAGGTACCTTACTAAATTGCATTAAAATTCTCCCATAGAAAGAAAATTATGTTGGGACTGGAGAGACAGCTCAGTAGGCAAGAGCATTTGCTGCCGTTGTAACTCCGGCTCCAGAAGATTTAATACCTTTGTCTTGCCTCCGTGGGCACAGCACTCACATGCCCTTGCCCACCCCCTATACATAATTAAGCAATAGAAGAAAGCTTTTTAAAAAGGAAAAAAAAATGGAGTGAGAAAACACTTTTGACATACTTTAATTTTGTTTCATGTTTTGTTTCATTTTTAAAAATGAATTACACGTATTTACCCGTGAATGTGTGTGCACACATGTGCGGTGGTGCCTGTGAGGAAGTCAGAGGACAACTGTGGGAGTTGTTTCTCTCCTTCTACCGTGTAGCTTCTGGTGCTTGAACTCAGGTCCTCAGCTTTGATGGCAAGCATCTTTACCCTCTGAGCCATTATACTGGCCTATGCTTTAACTTAAAAAAAAAAAAAAACAAGAAACAACCAAAAAATGCAAGAAATTATATGGGGAAAAATAAAAACACACAAGGAAAAGACACAAGGAGGATGAGGATAGACAACAGTAAATGAGGTTGCTTTTAGAGGGGGTAGAGGTAACTCCCCCAGCCGTACTTTTGCTTTCTAGGTTTTTGCAGTCCTGGGGATG
Organism: Peromyscus aztecus; assembly: GCA_902168405.1. Classification (NCBI taxonomy): domain Eukaryota; kingdom Metazoa; phylum Chordata; class Mammalia; order Rodentia; family Cricetidae; genus Peromyscus; species Peromyscus aztecus. Next base: position 1,605 of record CABHPQ010161368.1, on the reverse strand, counting down.
GGAGCAGGGCCTTTCACGTGCTTGGCAAGCACTTGAACACTGAATTACACTTTCGTCCTTTTAAAAAATTTTAACAGAGACATAAAGGTCCATAGCATCTCCCTGTAGTACCAGCCTGGTCACCAAACCTTTCTATATGGATCTTTCGGAGGGCACTAGTCCAAACCACAGGAAATACTATATGATAACCAGATATGCCAGGGTCCTGCCCCAGCCTGGTTCAGGTCCTGAGATGGGGAAGGGGCATCAATGCACAAAAAAAGTCTGACCACCAGATGAGTTTCACACAAATGGTGGCCCCCAAATAGTTCAAGCTGTCTTTATATCTACTTCAAAGCAAACATATTTTTCCTAACTTTTAAATCAGAATGACTTTTCAATCAAAAACAATGCTTAGCATTTTGTTAGCTTGGCTAAATAGCAAGCTAGGCACAGCCTGTCTTTACAAAGCTAAAAGGTGATAGATATAGGCAAGGATATCATTCAAAACTTAACAAAGCATATTTACAGAAATAGGGATGATTTGCCATAAGCTGCTTTCATACAGTTGGCTTGTATTTCTCTAACTGTTCCCTTGTCCTACAGAAGGGTTCTGCCTTTCTATAAAGGGTGGGCTTTGATAAGGCACTCTTTTTCTTTCATGCCACACCGTTCCTAATGTTCTTTTCCCCAGAATTGGGAGATGTAGTTAATGTCTCCTGTGTTGCTTCCTTATATGTGCCCATTAACTTTTATTGCCTCTAATTCCACCAGCACCACATCAGAAAAGTTTCCAGGGTCTGGAGTAACAGTTGGTATTTCCAGATAAGAAACCTGAGAAGCATCAGTTCCCAAAGAATTTTAGGGGCAAATATTTGAGAAAAAACAATGGGGTTTCCGGGAATGATTACATCTGTCCCAGGCATGGCTGGCAAAGTGAAACTATAAACCTCCAAGAGAATAGTCAGCATTATGGGAGAGAAGAGATAATGCAGGCTGCACAGTCGCAGCAGTATTCTCTACTGTCTGAGGTCCATTGGTCTTTGCCGAGTGAGAGACTATCTCCCTGGGTCTTGCCTCGTGGAGACCCGTTGGACAAGCATTTATATGCTGATCCAAAACTAGGCCACACAGCTCCCAACACACATACATAATATATATATATATATATATATATATAATATTCATTTGATCCTCATGATGTCTCAGATTCATAGATGACAAAGTTGGGTAAGCGGGTTAGAATAAGACATTTGTCTAAAGCACACAATACTTTCATAAGTTGCATCGACTAAGAAAGGCCACTGTTTGTTGCTATAACAAAATCCCCCAAGTCTCTGCAACTAAAACTTCCACGTTTCTCCCTTTTGTCTGGTCCTTATGGATCAGCTGGGGCTTGTCTTCCACCCAGGTGCCAACACCCTGCCTCTGTGATTGCCCAATATATTGTTGCTGTGACAAGTTGCCTCTGACAGAAGCAACTTAAGGGACTAAGGGTCATTTTGGCTCACAGTTCAGTTCGGTCATGGAGGGGGAAATGTCAAGTTGGGAGCCCGAGGCAGCTGGTCACACTGCAGGAAGCAGAGAGAGGTGAATGTTGGTGCTCAGCTCACTTTTTTTTTTTTT
>CABHPQ010161367.1:25324-46312 GCA_902168405.1 Peromyscus aztecus | reverse complement strand
TTTTTTACAAAAAGGGAATCAGAGAGCAATGAATAAGAGTCCTTCAGAAGAGTTTCTGTAGCATTAGCCAAAATGGGGAAGTAGAAAAAGGAGGGTCATTAAGGAGTGAAGATTTGTTATCCAGACAACAGAATTACATCCAGATAAACCTGTTATAGTTGAAAATACCCTACCTAGGTAGTCTGGTGGTGGTGGTGCACACTTTAATCCCAGAACTCAGGAGGCAGAGGCAGGAGGATCTCTGTGAGTTTGAGGCCAGCCTGGTCTACAGAGTGAGTTCCCTGGACAGCCAGGGCTACACAAAGAAATCCTATTTCAAAATAAATAAACTAGACAGACAGACAGACAGACAGACAGACAGGCAGGCAGATAGATAGATAGATAGATAGATTGATAGTTGTAGAATAATCTTTTTGTACACTATGAAGATGTGTCTTTGCCAAGGTGCCTTCTTATTGGTTTAACAGTCATTAGCTAGGCAGGAAGTATAGGCGAGAGAGCCAGACAGGACACTGGGAAGAAGAAAGGTGGAGTCACCAGGAGATGCAGCGGGAACACGACATGCTAGAGGACAGATAAAGGCCACAAGCCATGTGGCAATACGTAGATTAATAGAAATGGATTAAAGTTGTAAGACCTAGTTAGTAACAAGCCTAAACTATGGCGGAGCTTTTATAATTAATACTAAGTCTTGGTATCATTATTGAGGAGCCGGCAGTCCCCGACGAAAATAAATAAAACCCAAAAGGAAAAGAAAAAGAAAATACCCTAGGTAAAAATGTATTAAATACATCTATCCTACCAGACACCACAACTTAGCAACACAGCATACTCATGGCTCAAGCTCTCAGAGATGCAGGACCACTGGGTACTGCCCCTCTCTACAACTGCCAGGCATCTCAAAGCAGTCCTACTATGTATCTCTCTTCCTTGAAAAGATCAAAATTCAAAGTATGGTTTCTACTAAGTTGTGTATCATTTCCACATCCACCTAAAATCATAAGCTGAATCTTCTCAAGCTGTACACAGGTAAGAGACACTGAGGAAGCAAGAGCTGTCAATGGCAGCTGTAAAAGCACAGCTGAGGGCAGAGCCTGGGGGGAAGCATATCAGGGAGCCAACGCAACTCAGACAAGGAGAGAAATAAGTACAGGACCAAGATGCAGGTTCCAGGAATAAGCATTAAGAATAAAATACCATCCGGGCGGTGGTGGCGCACGCCTTTAATCCCAGCACTTGGGAGGCAGAGGCGGGCGGATTTCCGTGAGTTTGAGGCCAGCCTGGTCTACAGAGTGAGTTCCAGGACAGCCAAAGCTACACAGAGAAACCTTGTCTCCAAAAATTAAAAGGGGGGGGGGGGATAAAATATCACCGGGCACATGCTCTAATCCCAGCACTTGTGAGGCAAAAGCAGACAGATCTCTGTGAGTTCAAAGCCAGCCTGGAACTACATAGTGAGTTCTAGGCCAGCTACAGTGTAACCAACCCTGTCTCAAAAAACCAAAACAAAAACCAAAAGACCCCACAAGAACAAAATACTATGCCTCTACAGCAAAATCATAAAAACACCGTTTTCAAAGATCTAATGCAATGAGTATGGTTACACATCACATTTTAACCTGAAATAAACACTATCTCATACAATTAAAAAGCTTGCGATTGCCAGCGGTGGTGGCACACGCCTTTAATCCCAGCACTTGGGAGGCGAAGGCAGGCATCTCTGTGAGTTCAAGGCCAGCCAGGCCTACAGAGCGAGTTCCAGGACAGCCAGGGCTCGAAAACCTAAATAAATCTTTTAAACAAAAAAAAAAGAAAAAAAAGCTTGCAATCAGAGTATTCCTTAGGGCCTTCTGCTGCTTCACACCCATGCTCCCTACCACAGCTGGGGCCAACAAGTTGGATCAAACCACTCTACTACTTACCGTTTCTGTTGCTGAAGGGTAGTGTTACAGGCTGATTCCTGCTGTGCCAAAGCTCCCTGAAGCGTGGACATGATGCGGCCATGCCGTAAGGGTTGTACGTTCTCTTTACTCAGCTCCCACTCATCTCCCTCCAGGGACATGGCTTCACTGTGAACAAGGAACAGAGGGGACCCTGACACAACACGGTTACAGAACTAGACTGTGTCACCGTCTTTGGACAAGTGAGCTTTTGCGACCTTCGGGTCGGATACAGAGAGTAGGGACACTGGTAGCATTATTACTCTCTTAAGCCTCTGAGCCCTACCACTTGGTTTCCAAGTTTATGCCAACAGAAGAGAACTTGGCAAGGGTGTTGTTGACAATATTATACAAAGTTAAAGCCAGGAAAAGTAATTTTTAAAAGCATCATAAATTTAGCAAAGTAGATTTTTTTTTAAGATAGCAGTTTTATATCTAACATGGGACATGGAACAATCTGGTTTAATTCAAAATTAGTTTTAGTCAGACTAATATGCCATTTTTAATTTCAATTTCAAACAGACATAAGCTGGGCAGTGGTGGTCACGTCTTTAATCCCAGCACTTGGGAGGCAGAGGCAGGCAAATCTCTGTGAGTTGACGTCAGAATTTAAGCTTTACAAGGGTTGGAATTTTGTGTCTTTTATGGTCCACCTTCAGTGTTCATGTGGTGGTCAATAAATTCTGTCGCATGAATGGAAGCTTGTGACATGGCAATGACCCAGCTATCATGGATTCCATAATTCAAATGCATATTAAATTCTAACTTAGAAAAAGTGTTCTGTATTTTTATATATGAGGAAAAGCAGCAAATGTTCTGCTTTTTAGATTCCCTAGGCTACTGGCATAATGAAACACCTATTAGTTGAAAGCAGTTACTTTACAAATAACTTGAATTCTTCCAGAACTCCATAATGCAGCATTAGTATCTGCATGACCCCCATGTAAGGCATGTTCAAGGTCAAACAAAACGACTCAAGTGAGCTGCAGGCTCAGATCTCAAGGCAAATTCCAAGCTCTCCCAGTTTAGTCCCGCGGCTGGGTGCGGGGCTCCATGCCAGCAGGAAGGGGGCTCGGGAGAGCTTGCTCTTTCCCGACCTCGGCGATGCTCCCCTCGCCCACCCAGCACCCAGCTGCAGCAGCTTGGCTCCGGTCCTTACCTCGCTGCAAGCCCTTCCTTCCTCGCCGCCGCCATCCTGCATTCCCGATTCTTGCTCTCGCCCGTCCGCAGACCTTTTTCCTCCGGGTGCCGACTGTCTGGGCTTCCTTCCTCAACCTGCAGCTGGCCCTGGGGTTGCGGAGACCGTCTCCCCGTGCTCCTAGACAAAAGCATGCAGCCAACGCCTTCCTAAAGCAGTCGCCTCACGCACCATCACGCCTAAGCCGCCAAGTTTCAAATTTAACGGTCCCTCGCCGCAGACGTAGCCACGCCCCCCGCTCCTCTCTCCCAAAGCATTCTGGGGATTGTAGTTTATCCTGGGTTTAAGCCTGTGCTGCGCTGTGCATAATGGGAGTTGTAGTTCCGGGGTTGAGGTTCTGGAACCAATGGCTTTCCAGGCACAGCAGCAGGCTCAGGCTCTAAGAATTCTCTGCGGGTTCGCTCTGAGTTTCCGTTCTAAGGCAAGTATTCGAATCCAGCGAGGGACACCTTAAGAACAAGGGTTTCTTTGATGTTTTGAGTGTTATGACTTGTCTTCGAGGACATGTGCCTGACCTGGCTCTTCTAGGTTGCTCAGACCAAGTAATTATGCTCCCGTAGGTCTTGCTGTCTGCCCTGGAGCTGTTTCCCGCCGAACTCTTGTCTTTTAAAAAGTTAGATTCTAGCTGTCATTTTTTCTCTTCCACCAGTACTGGGTTAGCACTGCACTTCCTGTCCCGGAGCAAGCCCTTTAACCTCTACAACTTCTCAGCTTCGACCACTTCCTTTAAACTATCTTGGAAGTGTACCATTTGTTCTTTCATACAGCCTAGCCAGATGTCCTGTAAACTACGATGTAACAATACAACAAGGCTAAGTCCCTTGCTTATTTCCCTGGGGTTAAAGGTCAGGCTCGGTGGGACAAGCCTGTATCTCAGCTACTCAGGAGACTGAGATACAAGGATCAGGAGTTCAAACCGTTCAAAGAAGACCTTATTTCAAAATAAAAAGTTGGGGGGGGGCGTTGTTCGTTTGTTTTTAAGGATGATGAGAGAGAGTGGCTCAGTGGAGAGCACTTGTCTAGCATGTATCAAGGCCCTGAGGCTACCAGGACCACACACACACACACACACACACACACACACACACACACACACACACAAGAAGAAGAAGAAGAAAAGAGAGAGAGAGAGAGAATGAAAATGAGAGTAAGAATTACTTGGAACATGAAATCTGGTTAGGCTGGACTATAGCTGGATAGGACCCGTGGTGGTTTGAATGAGAACGCTCCCCATAGGCTCATGTGTTTGAACACTGGTCCCCAGTTACTGGAACCATTTGGGAAGGGTTAGGAGGTGTGACCTTGCTGGAGGAGGTGTGTCACTTGTGGGTAGGCTTTGAGGTTTGAAAAGCCCATACCATTTTACACATTTTTAGTGGAAAAAGGCTAGGACAAAGGCTCAGCTGGAGAGCCTCAATGTTCCCAGCAATGGTTGGGACAGAGAAGATGAGATCAGTGGACTAGACAGAGTTTTGCCGTCTAAGAACCTTAGGGGGGGACAAACAAACAAGCGATTTGAGTGCATTGATACCAAGTGAGAAGCAGATAAACCGGGGGCTCACAGGAGCCTATAGGAGCTTCCAACAAGGCTCTGGAGTAGAAAGGGAAGCTGTGGGAATTTCTCTGCAGAAGCCAGTGAACCTGAAGGGGAAGGATGAGTTGGCACAGCCTGCTGATCAGAACAAACCAAGCTCTGTAGCAACTGAAGTGCGTCTGTGGTGGATTCCCACCTCCTCTCCTAGTCACCGCTGTCCAGGTGGTTTCCCACTCGGGTCTCACCTTTTGGACCTCCATGCTGCCTCATCAAAATGTGCCTGACTTTTGTTCCATTTTCTTACCTAACCATCATCTAGAAAATAGGAGGTAAATGGTGATGAGATGCTCCTGATAGTGAGGTTTTTTTGTTTGTTTGTTTGTTTGTTTTGTTTGTTTGGGTTTTTGTTGTTGTTTTTTGTTTTTTGGGTTTTTTCTTTTCTTTTTTTTTTTTTTGGTTTTTTTTTTTTTTTTAAAAAAGGGTTTCTCTGTGTAGTTTTGGTGCCTGTGCTGGATCTCGCTCAGTAGACCAGGCTGGCTTCGAACTCACAGAGATCTGCCTGGCTCTGCCTCCTGCGTGCTGGGGGGTAAAGGCGTGCACCGCCGCTGCCCAGTGATAGTTAGTGTTTTAAGATACTAATAAATGTTATAGGGACCTGGAGATTCGGTGTCTGGTTGTTTCTGAGGTGCTGGGTTATGTGAACTGCACTCTTGAGGCCCCGATCCGTCAAATTGCACAGGGAATCTCTAAGGTGTTGGTATTCCTGTTGCTCCTGAACTGAACACCACAACTCAACGGCATGAAATGACACAGACTTGTTAACTTCCAGCTCATGGATGAGAAGGTTCTCGGGGCTGACAGCTGCATTCGAAGTTGTCTTGTTTTCTGGAGCTGCTGTGGGAGAATGTGCTTCTTCTGTGCCAGTTTTCTAGAAGCCTCCCTGGCATCCCCTGGCTTATACTTCCCTTTTTCCATCCTCAAAGCCAGGGACCTAGCCTCTCCCTGGCCAGGTTTCATCATTATATGCCTTTTTCTGATCATAGTCATGGAAGTCTCTGTTTTCAAAGGCTTATAACTAGATGGGGCTCGTCTAGACAATTCAGGAGATCCTTTGCATCTCCTGACCCTGAGCCCTCAGCACATCTGGCAGGTCCCTTTGGCAATAGAAGGTGACATCGTCAGTCACAGGAACCATTTTGAAGGGCCATTATGCTACCTACCTTGGGTTGAAAAAATACATTGTATCTCTAAAATTATTTAATCATAAAGAAACTTTTCCATGCTCTTCTTTCAGGACGAATTTGGGAATATGTTACTTAATATACTGCCCTCTTTAGGGCTTTTTATATTTTAACAGGGAGGTTTTGTTGTTGTTTTGTTTTTTTGTTTGTTTGTTTGTTTGTTTTGAGACAGGGTTTCTCTGTGTAGCCTTGGCTGTCCTAGAACTTGCTCTGTAAACCAGGCTGCCTCTAATTCACAGAGATCCGCCTGTCTCAGCCTCCTGAGTGTTGGGCTTGAAGGTGTGCACCACTTCCGCCTGGCTAACAGAGTTTTGAGAGAAGAAAATTCATAAAGGAATACATTTCACTGGTGGGGCCATGCATAATGGTGTTTGCCTTTATCCTGGCATCTGGACAGCAGAGGCAGGTAGAATGTTGTGAGTTTGAGACCAGCCTGGTCTACACAGAGAGTTCCAAGCTGCATACTGAAACCCTGTCTCAAATAAATAAATTTTAACTGGTGGGTTTCAGGCAGAATGGCAACTTTTAGCAGTCTGGGACTGTTCTAGCAAGTTCCTCCATTTCTTTCCTTTACTCTCATCAAAGCCCTATCTTCCTGCATGAGTGGCTCCTAGATGGTTAGTGGTTATATATGGTCTCTTGTGCAGTGTGGTGAGGGTGTATGTGTTCTTGACTGTGCAGTGGCAGATTGCCCCAGTTTTGCCTTGCCTTTGTGGGTTGTACCAAATCCAACTTTGGCATGGCAAATAGTCCAAAGATGGGTGTTCTGGAATAGTATAAGATGTGTTGCATTTGTTTATGCTGTGGAACATTTGTTTAATGATGCAAAGATGTGTTGCATTCTTTTATGTTGCGTTTGTTAGCTCTGTGAAACTGTGTTATTGTGCCTGTCTAAAAGAACACCTGATTAGTCTAATAAAGAGCTGAGCAGCCAATAGTGAGGCAGAGAAAGGATGGGCGGGGCTGGGAGGCAGAGAGGATAAATAGAAGGAAAAAAAGGAGTACCAAGGAGGAAGGAGCGAGAAAAGGAGGAGAGGAGGACACTAGGGGTCAGCCACCCAGCCACACAACCAGACACAGAATAAAAAGAAATAGAGAAAGGTAAAAGGCCAGAGGCAAAAGATGGGATAATTTAAGTTAAGAAAAGCTGGCTAGAAACAAGCTAAGCTACAACTGGGCAATCATAAGAAAGAATAAGCCTCAATGTATGATTTATTTGGGAGCTGGGTGGTGGCCCCCCCAAAAAAGTCAAAAGATTAAAAAAAACAACAACAACAGCTACATTTTGGCATACCAGTGTAAGGCTCAAATTACCATAAGGCCTGAGAAAGCTTGAAAAGAAAAAAAAAAAAGAGAAAATACAGTTTTTTGAGATTTTTTGCTTCTGTGAGCCCTTGAGCAGCTAGTATGTTAAGTAGGAAGAAAAAAACTAAATAAAAATGCTGGCCACAGTGCAAGCATCAGCATTCTAGAGCTCTAGGAGGGTTGAATTCAGTTCTTCATCACCTACCTCCTATTGGGTCATGAGCTTTAGGCTTGGCTTTCAGGACCTGAGAAGTGGGTGGAGCCACCCGAGAGCCCCATGGAGAATTCAGGTGTAGCTTAGCAGTTTACAGTTTGCCCACATGGTCAAAAAAACTAGAGATATGCAATAAAAGAGTTCCAGATTGGAAAAAACTCTAAACAGGTTCCAGTGTATTTTACAATGTGTGTAGGCTTAAGAAAGAAAAGAAAATGGGTATAGACAGTCACAGAAAGAAATAGTTTTTTTTAAAAAATAAAGTCTTTAAAGAGACAGTAAAAGTATTGTAAAAGAAAAAAAGCCATGTAAAGATGGGAAATACACAGGGAGTCTGGATCCTGTATAGTATTATATTAATTTTGAATTTTTTGATGGTTGATGGGCAAGAGACAGCTGCTGGAAGACATTGGATTATGAGCAGGACTGCAAAATTGAACCAACCTAGATACTTTAGGGCTATCTTAACTTTAAAATATAAGTCAAAAAGTGCTTTGGGGGAAGAGGTTTTGCTTTTGTTTCCACAGAAAACAAGAGGCTATGGATTCGTTTCAAGTTAATATTGATCAGGTTCGATCAAGGAAGACCTTCTGAATCTTGACAGGTGATATAAATCAACAAAGGTTACTGCTGGTCTTCCCAGGACTTGGCCATTATCTCAGATTTCCTCAGGGACCCCTAAAAATGCCTTCACCCACAGACAACAGGAAGAAGTCTAGAGAAAATGACACCCACATTCCCAAGAGTTGGGGGGTGTGGATGGTCTTTGGTTATTTGGTGGATTATGGATGTTCGTTATCATTTAGGAAAATATAGTATATTGATACAAATTTAAAGTTATTTTTGTTACATTGCATATATGTTTCTGTTCTTGTTTAAGGTATTGTTCCTATGCAGTTCATTTAAAAATATAAGGTAAAGTTCTAGTTTTTGAAAGCTATTATTGTAAACTGTTTAGGATAATCAGGAAACCTAGGTTAGTAGTCATATGTGACAATCAAATTTATAGATAAATATGTTAGGCATGTTTTCAAGATCATACAGAGATATATTTTAGATAGATAAATGGTTTTCAAACACTTCAAAGACCTATAGAGTATGGCATTTAAAATGTTTTGTTAACTTAGGGCTTTTTATGAAAATGAGACACATCTGTTCCTGGCTGCACCAATTTACTTCAGATGATGGGCATCAAAGAAACACCTTATGGAGTTTGCTTTCATTGTGGCAAGTTTAGCCACTGGGCAAAGAAACTGCTTTTGCCTTGACTGCTTGACAGTATGCTGTATACATGGATATGCAGGACCCACAGGAAAGTGACTGCTGACCTTTGCCAAAACAAGGTGGGATGGTCCTTCAGGGTTTCTGCTTCACGGAAGAGTCTGCCAGATATTCTGCAGGACACAGAGGAAAGGGACTGACAAACTTTGCCAATACATGGCAGGGCAGTTCTTCAAATTTCCTGCTTCACTGAAAAGTCTGCCAGATACCCTAGGCCTGTAGGCTGAAGATGGATGCCCCAATGCTGCAAAGGAACTTTGAGTGACTGTCCAGGCAGCCAAATGTCTCCATTGTTAGGTAATATTATATCCTTCTGGGGTCTTGGATGGAGCTAAGACTAGATAGTTAGAGTTAGTTTTCCTTAACTTATGAAAGAAAGTAAATTAGATGTAAACTTTGGACTCACTAAGATAGATAATGTAGTATTTTCTCTGAATTTGCTAAATGCAAGTGGACTGAATACTGTAAATTAATTTTTACTTCATAATTGTTTTTGTTGTATATACTTTTACTATGTTAAAGTTAAAACCTTTCATTTTTATTTGGAAGAAAAGGAGGAAATATTGTGGAATGTTATAAAATGTGTTACATTTGTTTATGCTGTAGAATATTTGTCTAATAATGCAAAGATGTGTTGCATTCTTTTATGTTGTATTTGTTTAACTCTGTGAAGCTGTGTTACTTTGCCTGTCTAAAACACCTGATTGGTCTAATAAAGAGCTAAATGTCCAATAGCTGGGCAGAGAAAGGATAGGCAGGGCTGGCAGGCAGAGAGAATAAATAGGAGAAAAAGGAGGAGATGAGGACACTAGGGGTCAGCCACCCAGCCACATAGCCAGACACAGAATAAGAAGGAAAGAAAAGATATACAGAAATAGAGAAAGGTAAAAGCCCAGAGGCAAAAGATAGATGGGATAATTTAAGAAAAGCTGTCTAGAAACAAGTCAAGCTAAGGCCCAGCATTCATAAGAAAGAATAGGCCTCCATGTGTGATTTATTTGGGAACTGAGTGGCGAGCCCCCCACAAAAGCAAAATAGTAAAATAAATAAATAAATAAATAAAGATAAATAAATAAATAAACAAGTGCAGATGGGAATCTTGGGGTCTTCAGGGCACCCCTAGATTGACTTGTTTATTGTGCAATTGCAAGAGGAGAGTCTCTCTGGGGGTAGGAGTAAGGTCAAGGGGAACAGAATTAAGAGTAAAGAGAAAGTGTTCAAGATCAGAGGATACTAAATCTGGGAAAGCACTATCACTCTGAGGCCTTTACCCAGGCAACAGATCAGCCAATCGGAGCAGCAGGAACTTGTTGAATTTAGGTGTCTTGAAGTGGGAGAACCAATGAGACACAGGTATAATGAGCCAAACAATGTGTTGCCAAGAAGAAGGGAGGTGGAGGGTGGAAAGGCACATTGGCCCCGGACTGAGGACTGCTGTCTGCTGCCCAGTTGCGTCTCCCTAGTAGCTGTTGCTGACAGGGTACTAGGGAACTCTCCAAAAAAGCTGGGGTTTTCTCTTCAGTTCAGTGGAAACTCCTTTCTGGGCTATACTTCTGCTTTTCTGCAGAAGTACCCTACTTTCACCATCATCTCAAAAACATTGGAAATCGCTTGACCCCAAATTTCCACTGATACATGCAATAAATATCTGTGCAGAATGGGGAGGTACCAGTTTTCAACTCTCAGACATCTGGCAGAAAAGGATCAAAAGGTCAGAACAGACCGCAGGCTGAGAACATACGAAGCCAGAGGGCAGGGTTGTAAAGAGACAGCAGCCTTTAATCTGAGCACTTGGGGAGTGGAGGCAGGAGGACCAGATGTCCGAGGTCATCTTCAGATACAGTGAGTTCCAGGCTAGCCTGGGCAACAAATGACCCTTCATAGAACAAACAAAGCAGCCCCCCCCCAAAAAAAACTGAAAAAGAAACAAGACAAGATGCAGGGTTAAGAAAGTTAGGGGACTGGCAGGGAATACAGAATCCAGGTTTATTCACCATCACATCCCAGCCACTTCTGTGCTCTTGGCAGATCTTGGAGAATCTCAGTAGTTTGCCAGTACCCCAGCTCTTCTGTACGTACCTGTCATGTCTTTAGGGTCTGTTCTTTCCCTCATTCCCTCAACATCCCGAGTCAGGGTTCCAGGAACAAGGCAAGAGGGATGCATCTGTAAGCTTCAGGCCAACCTGGGGTACATAATGAGATCATGTCTCAAAACATCAGCGGCTGTGGAGGTAACTTAGGGGTGGAAAGCTTGCCCAGCATAGGAAAGGTCCTGGGTTCCATCCCCAACACTGCAAATCCATCAACAGAAAGAAGCCTTGTTTCCCTAATTTACCTGAAACACTGTGTGTCAGACCTGGCTCGACCCAGAGGTCCCACGGATGAGCCAATGGAGCGTTCCTGTGACTCCATACCTGAGGACTCGTACCGTATTGCTCAGTCTGTATTCTGAGAGCTGATAATGGGAAACTGCCTGACCTGGATGGTTCCTGGAAGAATGGACAAAAGTGAGGGGCTGACAGGGTGGAGGAGTACCTAGTAGAACGGATCTGTCCAAGCTCTCTGCTTTTCTGCTAGGCAGGCTTCCTTGGTTCAGCTCTCTCAGACGTTGCCTCCTGAAGCTTGGTGCACACTGTACAAAGCTTACTTCTGACATTCTGAGGGGCCATGGGGGATGCATTCCTGGCAATTTGGACTCCTTATTGCTTTTCTAGGGGAAAGGTCAGAGGTCCCATACGTTATAACCTATAACAACATAGGCTGAATGTAGAAGTTAAACTGGTTCAGAGGGTTGAGGAGGTAAACTAATTTGACTCTTGTTCCAAAGGTGCCCTATCTGTCCCCCCCCCTTTTTCTCTCTCTCTCTCCCTCTCCCCCCCCCCTTTGATTGGAGGGTAGGCCCCACCTAGAATTGTCCAACATTGAACTTTTATTGAAATAACCTAGAGAGATTGAGGCCCATTGGAGATGCTGAATCAAGAGCACTTGAGGGGCAATTCAGGAGCTCCCTGGCCCACTGTGCCTCTGATCCTCCACAGATGACAACCTGGTCTCGAGAGCCAGTGCAGAACCACAGCAGTTTCCCTGCTCCATGGGGTCTTTGAGATACGTTGGTTCTATCCAGGCTTTGCCTTTGACCTCTGTATCAGCTACTTTTCTGCAGCTATGATAAAACCCCATGACCACAGGCAATTTATTGAAGAAAGAGTTTATTTTGGCTGTGGTTCCAGAGGGAGTAGAATAATGGTGGGCGTGGCTTGGCAGTAGTCAGCTAGAGCAGGACTTTGAGAGATCACATCTCCATCCACACACAGAAAGCAGAGGGTAGGGAGAGGAAGAGAGAGAGGGATGGGGGGCGGAGCGGGAGAGGGATAGAGAGAAAACTAGAAGTGGAGTGAGGCTATAGACTCCTAAAGCCCGCCCCCAGTGTCACACTTCCTCCAGCAAGGCTCCACCTCTTAAAGGTTCCGTAACCTCCGTAAACAGCACCACCAACCAGGAACTAGTGTTCAAATACTTGAGCTTATGGGGGATATTCTCGTTCAAACCACGACAATCCGAATCACTACAAATCAACAGAAAGGGGCCTTGTTTTCCTAACTGACTTGGAGTACTGTTGTACCCACCTTTCCACCCACAGGAAGGAGTTATAGGCTGCAGCAGGCATTCAAAGACAGAGGTGGGGATGTTTGGTAACTCTGGCCCGTGTTTCCAGCTGGGGACTGTGCAAAGTACAGGCTGGCTTCTGCCAATAGTGAGATGCATGCTGGCAGCAGATCTCGTGCTGAACATAATTACTCATGACTGCTAACATGAAGGAAACTTCTCTACGATGACCAGTCCGTGGACTGTAGTTTCCTCCACAATTATAAACAACGAAGGGGGCCAGATGACTCCTAGCTTTCAAATGCTCTGGACTAGGGTGTTTCCTGACTGGAATGTATAACCACACAACAGGGCAGGTCAGCTTTTGCTCTTCACCAAATGCTCAGCACCTGCCCTGAGGCAGGAGCTCAATAAATGTTGGTTAGCTGACTAATGGACACAAACACAAGAAAACAGTTAGCATGTGGCCTTGTTGGATTATGGAAATCGCATGCGTTCACTCAGCAAACACTTCTTGAATACTTTGTGTCCGCTGCTATGCTAGGCACTGGAGGCATAAATGTGAAGAAAGCGTAAGTCCTGTGACCAGGAAAGACAACCTGGAACGTGCCTACAGTTAGGGGCGTAGGGGAGGCTGCAGCTCTTCCATTTGTGCCTGGAGACCCACAGGAAAGAGGCCACAGAGTGTGAGCGGCTAAGCGGGGGACTGGCAAACGAAAGGATCCTGAAGGAGAGAGATGAGAGCACGCTGGCCACCCGAGGACCCCAGCAGTCAGAATGGTAAGAGTCCAGGAGGTAAGTTAGGTCCTGGCAGGAGCTACCCTGGTCCACAGCCTGGGAAACACAAGGTCAGAGGCCAAACCTAGTCTGGCAAGCCTGGGCCTTTTTTTTAGGTTGGAGGGCAAACCCAGCCCCTTTGGCTCAGGTTTGGGGAAGAGGGTGTCTAGCAGCAGTCTGGGTACTTCCTCTGCGCTCTCAAGTGGCTCTCCTTTGGAGCCACAAAGTCCACCCACTGACTGATAATCCCCTAGTCCTGCCCTGGGACAGAAGCAGGCAGGGCACAGAATGGGCACTGCCCCCGCCCCACCCCCTCACCCCCACCCCGGGATATATTCCCTTCCTCACTCTCTGCTGTCAAGTTGTTCTCCTTTGTTTGCTTTACTGAGAGTGCCAGGGCCCAGGAGAACTGGCCCAGCTGGTCCGACTGGTTGGAGGGCTCTGGGTCTCTCTTGTCCCGCTGCTTTGCTGCCCACAGCATGGGCACTAGCTGAGGAAGTCAGGCTCATGCCTGCCATCTTGCTGTACCTCCTGCCCCTACCAAGCCGAGAAGGAGAGGATGATGTTTTAACTACTGCATCCTTCCTCGCTCACTGGGTCCATCTGTAGACAGGCGGCACTGGAGTCAGGCAAATTGCATGTACCCAAGGGCTTAGGAGGGGAAGGACTTGCCTGGCTGCAAAGAACACTAATCTCCAGTGTCATACTCCAAGGCACCCTAACCTCATTATTTGTCCCTAAGAGAGTTAGAGGGTATTTGTTAAGGGGTGTTTTTATTTGCTATGGGGCAAAAGAAGCTCATTGGGTTTTCGTAGGACGTCTTGCAAAGTGGGGGATAATTCCATACAATACTAGAGTGTCCCACCCAACATGTCAGCATCTTCCTGCCACATTCACACACGAAGAAACACTACATGTGGGTCCACTTTTTCCAAGGAAAGCTAATTTAAATAAACACTACAGCTGGAGGGGCTGGAGAGATGGCTCAGCAATTAAGAGCACTGGCTGCTCTTCCAGAGGTCCTGAGTTCAATTCCCAGCAACCACATGGTGGCTCACAACCATCTATAGTGGAATCCAATGCCCTATTCTGGCATAAAGTTGTACATGCAGATAGAGCACTTAAAACCAAACAAAATAACATTACAGCTGTGCTTCCCAAATCTTATTGTGTAGATGAATCATCTGGGGGTAGTTTTAAAGATCCAGATCAGGGTTCTGTAGCTCTGAGGTGTGGCGCTCCCAACAAGCTTTTGGTATCGTACAGGCTATGAGTGCAGACCAGACTTTGCTGAGGAGTATTCTTTGGCACAAATATGCATGTATTTTCTTTCAGGAACATTTATATCTGGGAGACATTTTATCTGCAGAATTCATTGAGATTGTGGTACAACTGATGTCTAGCAATTAGGGACCAGAGATATTGATGAACAGGCCACCACTCACAATGTGGAGAGACAAGGGGTTTGTGAGTTTGAGGCCATCGTGGGCTACATAGTCAGACCTCATCTCAAAATTAATTAATGTCTTAGTTACTGTTTTATTGCTATGGAGAGGCACCATGACCAGGACAGCTCTTATAAGAGAAAGCATTTAATTGAGGGCTTGCTTACAGTTTCAGAGGGTTAGTTCATGATCATCATGGCAGGAAGCAGAGCAGCAGGCTGGCAGACATGGGGCTGAGAGCTTCCATCCCGATCTGCAGCCAGAAAACAGAAACACTGGGCCTGTCGTGGATTTTTGAAACCTCAAGGCCCGCCCCCACTAATGTACCTTCTCCAATAAGGCCACACCTTCTCATAAGGCCGTGTCTCCTAGTCCTTCCCAGAGAGTTCCACTAAGTGGGGACCAAGCATTCAAACATATGGGACTATGGGAGCCATCCTTATTCAAACCACCACAATTAATTAATAAAAGGAAATAAAACAATAAGACAATTCTTCTACCAGGACTCAGGAAAGAAAACCTCAAAATATGATGCTTGACACATCAAGTGCTCTGAATGAAAGAAAATTGGAAAGCCCCAGGAAGGTCTCTTATTAAAGGTCTCACAAGCCTTCCCTTGTTTCTCCTCCTTCCAAGCATTGGAGAGGTTTGGCTGTTTCCTGGTCTACTTAAAGCCCAGATATGCCAAAGGAACACAATTACCTGTGATCAGCTCCCCCAAATCTCATTAATCAAGGAGAGCAGACTTTGCAGGAAGGATTGTACCTAGACAGAGTTTGTCACAGCCTTTGTTCTTCAGTCCCACTCGGTTCCCAATGGCTTCATTTCCAAACCACTATCTGTTAGCGGTACAGTACACTCCTCGCCAAACTGCCGCCATCTTCGTTAGTTCAGCTGGGCCCGCTTGCAAGACTCCACCCCAGCTGGGTTTATTGACAACTGATTTTCCTTCATGGAAGGAGGGGTGGAGAGGGCCGTGGGACCCTCACCCGAGCATCTAGCCTTTCCTCCCAACCAGCTTTATACTGCTGAGGTTGGGAAACCCCAGGGGAGATGGAAATTTTAAATAATGTAAAATATATTGGAGAGCCATCTTATTTCACCACAAGATGGGAACTCCAATCATGATTTAAACATGTGTCATTGTCTAAGGCTTGGTGTATTAGTTAGGGATTCTATGGCTGTGAGGAAACACCATGACCACGGCAACTCTTACAAAGGAAAAACATTTAATTGGGGTGGCCTACATTTTCAGCGGTTTACTCCATTATCATCATGGTTTGACACGGTGGCATGTGAGCAGACATGACACTGGAGAAGTACCCGAATGTACTACAGAAGAGCTGTATGATCAGCATGCAACAGGAAGTAGTCTGAGATACTGGGTGGTACTTGAGCATATATGGGACCTCAAAGCCCACCTCCACAGTGACACACTTCCTCAAACAAGGCCATACCTTATTCCAACAAAGTCACACCTCCTAATAGTGCCACTACTGTTGGGGACAATTTTCTTTCAAACCATCATATTCCACTCGCTGGCCTCCAAAGATTTGTAGTCATATCACAATACATAATGCATTCAGTCCAACTTCAAAAGCCCCCATCTTCTGTAACAGTCTCAAACTTATTTCAAAGTCTGAAGTCTCTTCTGGGATGCATGGCAATCTCATAACTGTGTTCCCTTGTAAAATCTAAATCAAAAAGCAGATCACATACTTCCAACAAATAATGGCACAGGATATACATTACCATTCCAAAATGCAGGGAAAGGAGCATAGTGAGGAAATACTGGATCAAAGCAAGACTGAAAACCATCTGGGCAAACTCCAAACTCTGCATCTCCATGTCTGATGTCAAAATGCTCTTCAGATCTCCAGCTCCTTTCAGCTTTGTTGACTGCAACACATCTCTTTCTCTTGGGCTTGTTACACTCCCTGTTAGCAGCTCTCCTTGGCAGGTATCCAATGACTCTGGCATCTCCAACATCTTGGGATCGACAAGGCAATCCAGGCTTTTTCTTCATAGCTTCACACAATGGCCTTTCTGGGGCACCCCTGACACACGCTGGCCTCAGCAGCTTTCCTTAGGCGTGGAGGCAAATTCCATAAATCTTTTCTTTTATCCTTAACTCTAAGGCCAGAACCATGTGGCCACAGCTGCTAAGTTCTGTCACTTGCTGGGGCTGGAACATGGCCCCCTTGGTCAGTTACATCTTTTACTAGCTTTCTATTTTTGATGGTTACCTTCACTACCTAAGCTAGGCTTTCCTGGAAGTTGCTCTGTAGACCAGGCTGTCCTCAAACCCAGAAATCTGCCAACCTCTGCCTTCCAAGTGCTTGGGATTAAAGGTGTGCACACCACACCTGGCTCTAAGCTTTTCTTTAATTCCTTTTCACAAATTGGAAACTTAGCTGAGTGGGTCTTACCCTGAAGTCACCACTCCCTTTAGTCCATTTCTTAATCTGTTTATCTCCTTGAACAGAACTTAGCTCCATTCCACTTCCTGGCTCTCCTTTTCTCCTAAGCTTGCTCCTTTTCATTATAAATCTTTATAAGGATGAACACTGGTAACCACACGACAGAGTCTATACTAGGCTGTTTTGGGATTTCTGCCATTGAAGAAACTGCCAATCCAAAGGCTTGACTTTAGCCTCATGCAGACTCTTCGGATAAGGGCAAAGGCAGCCACGTTCTTCACCAAAATATCACAAGACCGGTCTCTAGGCCACACACTAACATTCTTCTCCTCTGAAACCTCTTGATCCAGGCACCCACAGTTCAAATCACACTCAGCACCTCTGTCTCCCATGCTCCTCCAGGGATGGCCCATTAAGCAGCACTTAAAGTGTTCCACTGCTTTTCTAATCCACAGTCCCAAAGCCCAAATTCCTTCAAACGAACGCATGGTCAGGCCTATCACATCAACACCCCACTCCTGGTACCAACTTCTGTCTTAGTTAGGGTTCCCATTGCTGTGAAGAGACACCATGACCATGGCAACTCTTGTAAAAGAAAAACATTTAATTGGAATGGCTTACATTTTCAGAGGTTTAGTCCATCATCATCATGGTGCAACATGGTGGCATGCAGGCAGGCATGGTGCTGGAGAAGTAGCCAGGTGTCCTGCATCTTGACTTGCAGGCAACAGGATGTGGTCTGAGACACTGGGCGGTATCTTGAACGTATATGAGACTTCAAAGCCTGCCTCCACAGTGACATACTTCCTTTAACAAGGCCACACCTACCTTAACATAGCCACACCTCCTAATAATGCCACTCCCTTTTGGGGGTCATTTTCTTTTAAACCATCACATCTGAGTTACTGTTGAGCGTCAGCAAATCAGCCAAGCTCTTGGTCCCGGTGAATATAAACTGAGGCAATAAGTATGTCTTGGTCAGTTTGCCACAGTGTGATGGAATACCTAAGACCAGGCAAACTGGAAGGAAAGAGGCCATTTTAGCTCACTGTTGTAGAAGCAGTATAGTGTTGAAGACCTCATACTGCTTTATTCGTGGTAGAAAACAGAAGAGCCAGGGGGCATGCGTGCCAGAGAGAAAAAGAAAGGGACAGCCTCACTTGCTAACAGCCCATGCTTGCACCAACTAGTCTCCTGAAAACGAGAACTCACTCACTACCTCAAGAATTAACTTGGTCCTGCACGGAAAACATGAATTCCTTTGATGACCTAACTACCTCATACCACCTGTGAACTAAAGTTCTCTGGAGAAGCTCAGTCTGAGCTGAAGATTGGGCAGCCTGGCTGATTAGAACTCAATGATTGTTGCCTGGCAGTGGTGGTGCATGCCTTTAATCCTGGCAGGTGGATCGCTGTGACTTGGAGGCCAGTCTGGTCTACAGAGTGAGTCCCAGGACAGCCAGAGAAACCCAGTCTTGAAAAAAAAAAAGAGAGAGAGAGTTTAATGACTGTGGAAAGGTGGAATGCTGCCATTCAAAAGCCAAATTATGTTGGATTGTCTTTATTATTTTTTCTTTTCTTTTCTTTTTTTTTTTTTTTTGAGACAGGGTTTCTCTGTGTGGTTTTGGTGCCTGTCCTGGATCTTGCTCTATGGACCAGGCTGGCCTAAAACTCACAGAGATCTGCCTGGCTCTGCCTCCTGAGTGCTGGGATTAAAGGCATGTACCACTGCCCAGTGTTGGTTTGTCTTTAGATAGCTATTTACCATAGCCCCTGTTATCTGAGCTAGAATCTTTGTGATTAATAGATAAGATTTTTGGAATGTAACTACTTAGCAGACCACTAGCACTCACCAGTCCTAAATCTAATAGTGTTATAAAAACCTAAAAACTAGGCTGGGCGGTGGTGGCGCACGCCTTTAATCCCAGCACTCGGGAGGCAGAGGCAGGCAGATCTCTGTGAGTTCGAGGCCAGCCTGGTCTACAAAGTGAGTTCCAGGAAAGGCGCAAAGCTACACAGAGAAACCCTGTCTCCAAAAACAAAAACAAAAACAAAACAAAAACAAAAACAAAAACCTAAAAACTCTAAGAGCCTTCCTTCCCCCAACTCTGTTGGAACCTACTGTCTTAGTCATTGTTCTATTGCTGTGAAGAGACACCATGACCACACAACTCTTTCCAAAGAAAGCATTTAATTTGAGCTTGCTTACAATTCAGAGGTTTAGTCCATTATCATCATAGTGGGGAGCATGGCAGCACCCAGGTAGACATGGTGCTGGAGAAGTAGCTGAGAGTCCTACATCTGGATCTGCTGGCAGCAGGAAGAGAGAGACACTGGGCCTGACCTAGGTATTTGAAACCTCAATGCCCAAGTGACACACTTCCTCCAACAAGGCCAGACCTTCAAATCCTTCTCAAATAGTGCCACTCCCTGATGACTAAGCATTGAAATATATGAGCCTATGGGAGGGACATTCTTATTCAAACTGTCACACCTGATGCCCTTTCTGATGTGTTTGATAAATGCATTGATTCATGACTGTATTGTTTTTGTATAATAATGAAGTTTGTGTAACCTCTTACACCGTAGGGCATGTTATTCAAGGTGGGGACTTTAGCACTGGGCGATTCTTCCTGGATGTTCCTTAGGGTATCATGAAATATATAAACATGAGCAGTGCATACACCATCAGTTGTGATAGAGGGATAATTACTTTGGTGACAAAATATCCTCCTCCTTCTTTTTTGGTTATTTGTAGCCCAGGCTTGCCCAGAATGGAACTTACTCTGTATCCCAGGTTGGCCTTGACCTTTCCTTGATTCTTCAACCTCTGCCTCTTAGGGGCTGGGATTATAGGTGCATGTCACTATGCGTGTTTCCGATGATGATGTTTCCTTTAGCACCCTTTCTTTTTCCTTTTTTAAATATATCATTTATTTTTATTTTATGTCCATTGGTGTTTTGCCTACATGTATGTCTATGTGAGGGTACCTTCTTTCTCTCTCTCTATTTTTTTTTTTCAGGTAGGATCTCCAAGGGCAGCATCTTGTGAAAAGACCATTGCAATGTAGTAGAGCAGATATGCAGGGTTGCAAGCACATGGAAGTGGGGGAGGAAACTCCTGGGGCCACTGTTGTGGAAGACTTCACAGAGGAGCCTTCGGGCTGTGTTTTGAGTCTGCTTCTGCATCTGTGGTCTGGATAATTCTCAGCATGGTGAGGAACTGGACACAAAGAAGCTTTAGAGACAGACAGTTCCTCCCTCAAGCTTGTCCCTAGTTGAAGTCCACTTTATTATCATGTACCAGTTATCACCATCACGTGCCCCGCATTGCCATGTTGGGCACAGGTTGCGTCCTCAGCCCTGACGATAACGTCATCCAGCAGTTGTCTGTTTGCATGGCCTCCCCGACACCTGTCCTCTGCCCTCTCCCGTAATGGCAGGATGACTGTTTGGGATGAGTCCTAGTTGGCTTTCTGCTGCTGAGATAAAACGCTGACCAAAAGCAGCCTGGGGGCAGGGGGTGGTGTTCTTCCGTCTTACAGATTATACCATCAATTAAGGGAAGCCAGAGGCAGGGACTCAAACAAGAACCTGGAGGCAGAAACTGAGGCTGAGGCCATAGAGGAACACTGCTTACTGGCTAGCTCTCATGATTTCCTTTTTTATACAACCCAGGACCACCTGCCCAGGGATGACAACACTCACAATGGCTGGGCCCTCCTATATCAATCCTCATTCAAGAAAATGATCCCCATCTCAAAAAAAAAAAAAAAAAAAAAGCTAGGCAGTGGTAGTGCGTGCCTTTAGTCCCAACACTCAGGAGGCAGAAGAAATGAGATCTCTGTTTGAGGCCAGCCTGATATACACAACAAAGTCCAGGGTAGTCAGCGCTATAGAGAGAGACTTGTCTCAAAAAAACCAAAAGAGAAAGAAAGAAAGAAAGAAGGAAAGAAAGAAAGAAAGAAAGAAAGAAAGAAAGAAAGAAAGAAAGAAAGAAGGAAGGAAGGAAGGAAGGAAGGAAGGA
>CABHPQ010161367.1:1785-25224 GCA_902168405.1 Peromyscus aztecus | reverse complement strand
AGAAAGAAAGAAAGGAAAGGAAGGAAGGAAGGAAGGAAGGAAGGAAGGAAGAAAGGAAGGAAGGAAGGAAGGAAGGAAGGAAGAAAGGAAGGAAGGAAGGAAGGAAGGAAGGAAGGAAATGTTCCACAGACATGCCCGAGGGTCAGAGCATGTCAGGGTAGCAATGTCCCTTCATCAGGCAGGAGCTCGTTGCTTGTCCACTCAGATGCCACTCTGTCCCCAGTGTCTTAGTCCCTCTTGTCCCTGTGCTCTAGTAATAATCCAAACAGAAGTCTGAAGATGGAGGAGGTGGAGGAGACACAGTTGACTGACCCTCCTACCCTTCTGCCTGTCTTGGATAGTGGTGATGTCTAGAACTGGGCTGTATCATGTGACCATGGGATTAAAAACAGGAAGGCACAAGCTGACATGCTAAAGAGAAGCAGACAGCAAAAGCTGGGCATCCTGCAAAGACCGCCCCAGAGCTGCTCAACGTGCAGGGAAAGAATACCTCTTACTTAAGTCATGTTTGCTGGGCTCTCCGTTACGGAAACAAATTCACCTCTCCTTCTCCCTCTCCCCATCCCTCCCTCCCACCCCCACCCCGTGTGTGTGTGTGTGTGTGTGTGTGTGTGTGTGTGTGTGTGTGTGTGTGGCGGTCAGAGAAAACCCTCGGTGTTGGTCTTTCCTTCCACCATAATTGAAACAGGGTTTCTTTATTCTTGGTGTACTGTGCACACAGGGTAGATGGCTGTGAGCTTCCAGGATTCCTGTCTCCACCTCCCAGTCCTCTTTAGCGGTGCGGGGGTTACAGACACATGCGACCATGCCCAGCTTTATACGGATTCTGAATATTCAAACTTGGTTTCTCCTATGTACGCAAGTGGCTGAGCCATCTCCCAGGCCACATACCCATTTCCAATGGGAACAGTTGTAGAAGGCCAGTCAAAGTCCTAGCAGGAAGACAATGACATGCTGTAAGTGATGTGAGTCAAGATGAATTACAATGGTCAGAGCAGAGTGAGAAGGAACAGAAATAAGAGACTGAGGCTGAGGGACAGCCGGCGCTGGAAACAGTTGCCCCCAGTTCTGAAGGTACGAGATAAGACAGTCGCCCAGGAGCTCACCAGGAACAGCTAAGGCGGAGTCTGACAGGAGCAGGTCAAGATGCATCTCCAAAGATCATGGCACCTCAGAGGATTCCTCCCCCAGCTTCTCCTCCAATTTCTGGTCTCCACCCAGGGCTTCCCTTTGGCCACACGAACTAGAAGTCGGACAAAAAGACTCTTGAGAGGCTGACACAGGCCTCTCAGGGAGAGACTGTTGGGACAGAGTGGAGGAGGAAGCAGGTAGGGTTAGCAAGGCGGGAGGGTGTTCCTGGGAAGAGGGGAACCTCACAATCCAGTGAAGGGTTCACCTGCTCCTTCCCTCAGTGGGTTGCCTACCGACAACAGATTCGCTCTGTACCAGGCCTGGGGCCGGGAGTGTGTTTCTCGACTACCCTCACTGAATACGTGAGAAGTCTGTGTGTCACCAGGTGTCCCCTAGCTGATATGTTTTCAAGGAAGTTAGATGTCAGATAGTGCATGCAGTTACAGTAACTACCACTAACTCCCATTTTCTGGAATGATGGTTACCCCATATTTATTACATGCTTCTTACTTGTTTATCCTTGTTTTACAATTCTATTGTGTATTTGCCATTTACTATTAATTGTGTCAAATTATACTTGGGACTAAATGGAGTGTGAACAATCCAGGCTGGCCGGGCAGTAGTAGCGCACACCTTTAATCCTGGCACTTGGGAGACAGAGGCTGGCTGATCTCTGTGAGTTCGAGGTCAGCCTGGTCTACAGAGTGAGTTCCAGGACAGGCTCCAAAGCTACACAGAGAAACCCCATCTTGAAAAACAAACAAACAAACAAACAAACAAAACAAAACAAAAACAAAAGGCCCAGGCTGGGCTCAACAAACTCACAATGTAGCTGAGGATGGACATGAACTCCTGATTCTCCTGCTTCTGTCTCCTAAGTGCTGGTATTACAGGTATATATCACCACAACTGGCAATAAGTCTTACCTTGGCTCTGGGTAATAGACATACCAGGTGACCCTGGCTTCAATAAGATGGATACTTCTCAATTAAGTGAATGTCTGTAGTAGGCAGATTTGCTCTACAAAATCGTTAGGAACATGGGCCTTGCAGGGCTTGGGGAGCAGCTGCTGCGCTCTGGCCCTTTTATGGATTTTCTGCTGAGATTCTCACCAAGGATTCTTCGGCTAAACAGAGCACCAGCTGGAGTATCACCCACAACCTTAGCTCTGGTGTCATCTTGTGAGCTGCTGTGTGAGCACCGCAAAGGCCTGGCACTGTCTGCATGCTTGGACCTAACAAAGCATGAAGTTTGCCTCACCCCCAGCTTGGGGATTATTATGGGATGGTGGGGAGATGTGGCACCACCTAGTCTTCAAGGAAAGAAAAAGAAATACAGCTCTTTTAGAAGCAAAGACCCAGATGGGGTCTGTATTAGTCTATTTACTGTGGCCAATAACATTATACGACAAACTGGACAAATTATAAAGAAACAAGATTGGGGCTGGGGATATAGCTAAGTTTGTAAAATGCTAGACTAGCATGCACAAAGCCCTGGGTTTGATCCGCAGCACCTCATAAAGCAGGTGTGGCGACACTTACCTATAATCCCAGCACTTAGGAGATAGACAGGAAGATTACAAATTCAAGGTCATCCTTGGCCAGAGAGAGTTAGAGGCCAGCATGGATTACACGAAACTCTGACTCAAGAAAGAAAAAAAATGGAGGGAGGGGACAGTGAGAGGAAAAAGAAGAGAGGGAGTGGGGGAGGGGAGGAAGGAAGAAAAGTTTGAACTAGGTCTGTGTGCCTGCTGCATCAGCTACTCAGGAGGCAGAGGCTGGAGGATCATTTGAGCCTATAAGATCAACTCAGACAGTACGGGTTTATTTTGGCTGTGGTCCTGGTGGTCCAAGGTTGAGGAGTCATATCTGGGATTGATTTTCTTGATGGCACAGTCCCTAGATGATGCAATGACACACATCAAAAACCATATTTTTTTTAAAGGGCCAACAAGATGGCTCAGACGGTAAAGGCGTTTGCTACCAAGCCTGAAATACTGACCTTAGTTCAATCCCCAGGCCAGATATGATGGGAGGAGAGAACGGACTCATTGATGTCCACGAGTTGTCCTCTAACTTCCACATGTACACTGTGGCACATATACACACATGTGCCCAGGCACACACACACACACACACACACACACACACACACACACACACACAGAGTGAATAAATAATTGTAATAAAAAAGCACAACCATTAATTGCAGTAGGTATGTCAGTACAGATCTGTAACCTCAGCCCTCAGGACGGAAGCAGGATTAGGAAATTCCAGGTCAACCTGAGTGACTTAAGACCTTGTCTCAAAAACAGCACCAATAACAATGAAACCAACAGAGAGAGAGAGACAGACAGACAGACACAGACACACACACACACACACACACACACAGAGAGAGAGAGAGAGAGAGAGAGAGAGAGAGACAGATAGACAGACACAGAGAGAGAAACACAGAGAGATAGAGATAGAGACAGAGACAGACATACACATAGAGGGAGTGTGCTGTGACTTCTGGCATCTTTCCCTCCCTCCTCTTACAAGCCACCAGGATTCAATTATCCCCAAGATTGAATGACATTATCTTATCCTAATCACATCTTAAAGCCCTAGCTATATTCACCCTGTTAATACTTCTTAATGTGAATTAAATTTCAATACAGGATCCACTGGAAGACACACTAAGAACCACATCTACACCATAGCAGGATCCCATCGGAAGCAAGTCTGCAATTGCAACCAGATTTACATTCTTATATAATGGGACTTGGTGGTGGTGGTTGTTTTTGCTCTTTTTGGGGGGCCTGCCACCTAGCTCCCAAATAAATCACACATGGAGGCTTATTCTTAATTATAATTGTCCAGCCTTAGCTTGGTTTAGTTTCTAGCCAGCTTTTCTTAACATAAATTAACCCATCTATCTTTTGCCTCGGGGCTTCTCCCGTTCTCTTACTTCTGTAAATCTTACTCCATGGCTGGCTATGTAGCTGGGTGGCTGGCCCCTGGAGTCCTCCTCCTTCCTCTCTCATGCCTAGCTCTTCCCAGATTTCTCCCTCTATATAGTCTCTCTGCCTGCCAGCCCCGCCTATCCTTTCTCCTGCCTTGGCCAGTTCTTTATTAGACCATCAGGTGTTTTAGACAGGCACAGTAACACAGCTTCACGGAGTTAAACAAATGCAACATAAGCAAAAGTAACACACCTTAAAATAATATTCTACTACACTTGTTGTGGGATATTCGATCATACCGTGAACCCTGAGTTTGTATTTGCACTAATTAAATAAAATCAACCTTGGGTTAGGAGGCCGAGTTAGCAACTAGTTGACAGAAAGTAATCCTAGAGTCATAGGGTGTCTGTTAGACGATAGAGAAATGCACAGGAAGTAGTAGGGGGAGACAGTATAGCGTGAGTTTTTTTGTTTTGGTGGAGCGGAAGGATGCTCTCTATAAGGTCAGCTGGTTGCTACTCAACTTCTCTGAGCTAGCAGGTTTTTAGCCCAGCCTGACTCCAGAGTCTTTTTTTTTTTTTTTAAGATTTATTTATTTATTATGTATACAGTGTTCTGTCTGCATGTTTGCCTGAATGCCAGAAGAGGGGACCAGATCTCATTATAGATGGTTGTGAGCCACCATGTGGTTGCTGAGAATTGAACTCAGGACTTCTGGAAGAGTAGCCAGTGCTCTTAACCTCTGAGCCATTTCTCCAGCCCCGACTCCCGAGTCTTATTGATAAATAGAAGGATAGAGATTTAATTAAGAGCTATATTTGCAGTAGTGACAGAGCTGGTGCCTTTGGGAACAGAATTCCTGCCAGGCCGAGGTTTGAGCGGCTGGACCGCTACCAGAGAAGCAGGCCAGGAACTGCGGGGGCCTTATTTGCTGGCTGAAACAGCAGCAGATTGAAGCACAGCCTCTGTACCAACGGAAAAACAACAGGGACCGTCCTTTGCAAGCCCACACACATGGGCTGCCAAGCTTTGAGAGGGTGCCTACTAAACTCTACTTCTGCCAGTCCTCTGTCATTTGGATGGAGCCAGAAAGGATCAAAACTCCAGGCTGGCTTGTACCGTTCTCAGCAGCCAAGTAGGATGGCTGTCTTAGTTAGGGTTTCTATTGCTGTGAAGAGACTCCATCACCACTGCAACTCTTATAAAGGAAAACATTTCATCGGGGTGGCTCACTTACAGTTCAGAGATGTAGTCCATTATCATCATGGTGGGAAGCAAGGCAGCGTGCAGGCAGACATGGTGCTGGAGAAAGAGCTGAGAGTTCTTAATCTTGACCCACAGGCAACAGGGAGTGTGCTGAGACACTGGGCATGGCTTCAGCATATAAGAGACCTCAAAGCCCACCCCTACAATAACACATTTCCTCCAACAGAGCCACGCCCTATGAGCTTATGGGGGCCAATTACATTCAAACTACCACAATGACCTTCCTTCCTTCTGCCTCTAAAGGACTGAATCACCAGGTACATCCCTGCCCTTTGAGATTGGCTCCAAAGTCAATCAAACAGCCTTCTTTGCTCGCTATTCTCCAAGAGGAACAGAGGACACACTTTCCCTCTATTTGTCCTTGCTGGCTTTTCTTTCTTTCTTTTTTGTCGATTGATTGATTGATTGATTGATTGAGTAGTAGTAGTAGTAATTTGTATGTATGTATGTATGTATGTATGTATGCATGTATGTATGCATGTTTTAAGTTAGTATCTCACGTAGCCCATGCAAGACTAAAACTATGGAGCTGAGACTGGCCTTGAACTCCTGACCCTCTTGTCTACACATCTCAAGTGCAGGGTTACAGGTGTGAACCACATTCCTGCCTTACTAGCTGGGTCCTAAGAGGGACCTGTGGAAACTCCAAAGAAGGGGTTCTAGTTGTGGTACTTGTAGGAATATCATGAGCTGTGGGAGCCCACGGTCTTTGGGCCCATTTTCAAGTCACCCCAGTACTTTATCCCACAAAGAGAGAGGTTGATATAGCAATGCCCCGTTTGGGTGGCCCTAATTTGAGCATCATGGGGGATCCACAGACCTTACCCACAGTCAGGCTTGACTCTTCAGATACAGATAACTCTAAGGCTAAAGAGTTCCTTGAGAGTAGAATTTGAGGTCAGAGGTCAAGGCAATCTTGACTTCCCTGTAAGCCGGAGAAGTTGCAGCCCAGCTGTGGATGCTGGCACACACACTGTCTCCCTGGGTTTCCTCCACACACTGCTTGGCTTCTGGGGCAGAATTGAGTGACAAGTCATTGGATACGGAAAGCCAGTAGAAAACCAGAATTTAGAACAATCTGACTTTGTCCTGGATCCAAGCTGCTCTGCAATGGCTGGAGAACAAAGGACTCTGCAGACTTGAAAACAACATGAGACTTTGATGGTGTAACTTTAAAAGCAGGGGTAATGGATCAGGGCCAAGTTCTTCCATGTTCCCAGGTCTGTCCTTCTGCCTGCCCTCGTGGAGAGTTCCTTCCGTGGTCTCACACTGTGAGCATGCTTCTGAATGTCTGTCCTGCTGTCGGTGCAGATTCTTTATGGTGCCTGTGTCTAGAGAGGACCCTCTTCTTCCCAAGTGGCCTGAGCATCCTCTGGTGCTTAGGCAGGTAGTCCCTGAGTCAGGTCCCCTGGATCTAGAGGAGGCAGAAGCGGTAGCTGGGAAGGCAGAGAGATCTGGGGAGAATGTCTCTGCACTGAGCCTTTGGCTCTCACTTTAGGGAGGTTCCTGAACAGTTGCTGTCTGCTTGTGGCCTGTAGCTCTGCCCTGCAGGTCTGCCATCTGCTTCCCACAGGTCAGCTTCTAATACTGAGGTCGATTGCAGTCATTACTAAGTGGCCTAATTAACTCATTGTTCCTGCCTTCTTGTAAGTGTATGTGAATGCATGCCAATAAACATACCATCTGTGGCTAGGCCAAGAGGTCTGATGGTGCTTTTATTCCTAAGTCCCAAGCTGGAAATGTGGGGTTTATGTAGTCATTCCAGAGGTCCGGGTGTATAGCTCCAGATAGAGCGAGAAATCCAAGGGAGTCTGCTTAAGAGTTATAAGGAATTTATTAGGAGATAAATTGGAAAAGACAACTCACTGAACAGGATAGGTGAATCGTTGCAGGGCTCTCGAAGGCTGAGGTCCTGCCCCACGCTGCTCCTGCCGCCTGAGCCAACCTCACCATCCAAGTCCACGAAAGAAAGAGCGTGGCCTAGTGCCCACACGCCCCAGGGACTGGTACTTCAAGGTCATAGGTAGGTAGAACAGGTATCCACTCCCTGAGTGCATTGAAAGGGTAGTTATTTTCTATTAATTAATTAATTAATTGATCAATTAGTTGATTGACTTACGAGGCAGGGTCTCATGAATTCCAAGGCTGACTTCCGATGCCCTGTGTAGTCAGGGATGATCTTGAAGTTCTGATTCTCCTTTCTTCAACTCCTGAGTCCTGAGATTATAGGCACGGGCCACCCCAACCCCACCCCACCCCCTGACTCTGCCCCACCCTCTTGCCACTTCCTGTGTGAAAAGGGAGAAAAACCGAACCTAAATCTAAAGATGAAACTGAAAGCCTGTGAGAGAGCCCCAAGCCTTCACAAGCACGGGGACCCATAGCCTGCGTGACAGCTCACGGGACTGTCACTTTTACAATAGCAGTTTTGGAATGTTAAGCAGAGATCATAGGAAAGCCATTATTTTGAATTGAACTCTTGTATTAGGCCACTACAACCCAACACCACCAACAAAAATGGAGTCAGCTATGCTAAACACCATATTCTCACACTAAAACTTTAAGGAACAAACAGGCAGATCCCCAAACAGAGCAGCATTTCCTGAGAACTCTTGGAGCGTTCAGTCCTAGTCAGCTAGTAAGGAAGTTGCCCCTGCTGTAACCCTTAAAAAAAAATTAGCTTGGAGTAACCTAATGTTAACCAATCAGCTTTCTCTATTTTTTTTCTTTCCTTGTTTCTATAGTACGAAACTTGCAATGTTATTGTTGCTTAAAGAAAGCTTTTCCTATTTACAGAATTCATAAGTAAAAGCCAACTATGTCTCTAACTAAATTTGGCGTGACTTTGTCTTTTGACCAGAGCTAAGCTATTGATTCTGCCATTTTAGTTCCTAAGTAATGTACTGGAAACATAAATTGGAATTGCAGGTGAATGAAATCATGCATTTAATTCCCTTAGCGAAGGACTTTTTGGAGAAGTAGTTGACATGTAACTCCTAGCCTGTTTTAGTTCGTGGGAGTTCTGAAAGACACAGTTGTAAGGACACGGTGGCTCTAGGGGGTCAGCTGAGGCTGCCCAATCATGTTCCCTTTTAGGAGGAAGGGAAGAGAGACGAACAGTGCATCCACATAGTTGGCATCATGCAGAACACTTCTACATTCATCATCTAAGAAACTAGGACTCAAAATCTAAGTGACGTGCGCTGAAGCTGTAGCACAGTTGTGCTTGCCTAGCATGCACGAAGTCCTGGGTTCAATCCCCAACACTCCTTAAACTGGGTATGGTGGTGCACACCTGTAATTCGAGATACCCATGCTCCATTGAGATCAATTGTCATCATCTGAGGGACAGGGACCAGTCATAGAATTTCTTAAAGCTCCAAGATTATCTATATCAAGGGTTTAAGAATATACCTCTTGGGGCTGGAGAGACTGCTCAACAGTTAAAAGCACTGGCTGCTCTTCCAGAGGTCACTCAGGAAGTGGAGGATCACAAGAGCACCATTAGTTACATAGTGAGTTTGAGACCAGACCAGGAAACATAAGCACCTGCCTTTAAAAAAAACCCAAACAAACAACAAAAACACACAAGGTGCAAAGCATGATTTCCGTTGTTGTTGAGAATCCCAAATCTACCTTCGTTGATCACTCTTTTCTTCCTCTGCTTTTTCAACACTCAGGTGGTCACTCCCTCTAATCGAAAGCAAGGAGATTAGGAGGAAAACATTCAGGTGTCCACTAATTGGGTCTTACCCATATCAGTCATGTAGGAAGGTACATGGGCACTAGGTGATCTGGCTTCCATTTTGCTTCCAGCAAACTACTCCAGACTTTGGAAATACAGGATATACCAGAGTGGATAGAATGTGTGGCCAGTGTGTGTGTGTGTGTGTGTGTGATGGTGGGTGTGGCCACAATCTGGTTCCAGGCTTATTCAGTGCATAATTGAGACTGGATAATACAGCATCTTTCCTATTTCTCAAATAAGTCAACTTATCTTCTAGGGGGCACTTGGCACAGAGTGACTTAAAATGGACTGTACACTTGGGAGTGGAGACCAAAGTTCAAGGTTGTCTCATCTACATAGTGTGTTCCAGGCCCTCCTGATCTACAGGACACTCTGCCTGTAGCAAGGTCGGGGTTAGGGTGTCAAAATTCAAGCACTTCAAGTGTTTCTTCTCAGGGCTGGCTGGCTTTCTAAGAGACAGGAACCCTAGCTCAAGCGGAGGTTGGGAAGCTCATTTCCTTTCTGGGTCTCTCATCTCACAGGCTAAGTTTGGGAGAAGATGGCAGAAAGGAAAGGGCACATCTTAGGGCCTTTTAGAAACCTGCATTAGAAGATTTACCACTTTTAAAGTTAGAATATTCTGTTATTATAAAGCTCTGCCTTGCTGGGCAGTGGTGGTGCACGCCTTTAATCCCAGCACTCAGAAGGCAGAGGCAGGTGGATCTCTGTGAGTTCGAGGCCAGCCTAGGCTACAGAGTGAGTTCCAGGACAGCTAGTGCTATACAGAGAAGCCTTGTCTAAAATAAATAGATAGATAGATAGTTAGATAAATAGATAGATAGATAGATAGATAGATAGATAGATAGATAGATAGATAAATAGATAAAAACCAAAAAGTTCTGCCTAGAGGTAAATATTTTAAGAATTTGTTTTTATTTTGTGTGCATTGGTGTTTTGCCTGTACATATGTCTGTGTGAGGGTAGCAGATCCTCTGGAACTGGAGTTACAAATAGTTGTGAGCTGCCATGCAGGTGCTGGGAATTGAACCCAGGACCTCTGGAAGAGTAGCCAGTGCTCTTAACTGCTGAGCAGTCTCTCTAGCCCCAAGAGGTATATTCTTAAACCCTTGATATATATAATCTTGGAGCTTTAAGAAATTCTATGACTGATCTCTGTCCCTCAGATGATGACAATTGATCTCAATGGAGCATGGATATCTCAATTTTTTTTAATTTCCCAGTGTCTTAGTTAGTTTTGGTTTTTTTGTTTTTGTTTTTGTTTTATTGCTGTGAAGACACACCATGACCATGGCCACTCATAAATTAAAAACATTTAATAGAGGTGGCTTACAGTTCAGAGGTTCAGGCCATTATCATCAGGATGGGGAGTGAGCATGTCAGTATGAAGACAGATGTGGCACTGGAGCTGAGAGTCCTACATCTTGACTCAGAGGCAACAGGAAGTTGACTGACTTGACACTGAGTGAAGCTTGAGAAAAGAGACCTCAAAGCCTGCCCACCACAGTGACACACTTCCTCCAACAAGGCCACACCTCCTAGTAATGCTACTCCCTTTGGGGGCCATTTTCTTTCAAACCACCATACCCAGGTAATTCTTTTAACTTCTTTTTTATTTTTACATTTACTTATATGTGTGTCCCATGCTGGCATATCATGGCATGTGTGCGGAGGTCAGAGACAATTTGTGGGAGTCAGTTCTCTCTTACCATGTGGGTTCTGGGGATCAAGCTCAGGTCATCAGTCTTGGTGGCAAGTGTCCTCAGCCACCAAGCCAGCTCATTGGCAATCTCCAGGCAATTCTTACATGCAGCTCTGCTGAGAACCACGTCTTCATCACCAGGAGGGCGTAGGAAAACCCTCCTTTGTCCCACCTGGCTCTGTGGTCCCGTGTTTCTCCGGGACCTCCTGGCCCCATGGTCCTTCAGCGGCTTATAAAATGATCATTCAGAGGCTTATATTAATTACGAACTGGATGGCTTATGGCTCAAGCTTCTTGCTAGTTAGTTTTTATAACTTGACCCATTTCTATTAATCTGTAAGTTGCCACGTGGCTGTGGCGTTATCAGTCTACTGGCATCTTGCTGCTCCTTGGGCTGTGGCTGGCACCTCTCTCCCTCTGCTCTTCTTCTCTCTGACTCTCCACTTGGATTTCCCGCCTGGCTGTAAGCTTTCTTGCCATAGGCCAAAACAGCTTTATTTACTAACCAATGGGAACAACATATATTCACAGCGTACAGAAAGACATCCCATAGCATGTTATGTTTTATGAATTTTGGTTAATTTGGTATAAAGCATTTACATACATAGTCTTATTTATTCTTATTTGTTTGCTTTTTTGGTGTTTATTTACTTATTTATTTATCTTGAGACAAAGTTGTGTAGATGTAATTCTAAACGGTCTTATTAAACAAGAAACACAGAGCCAAATACAGAGTTAAAAGCCCAAGAGGTCAGAGCACTAGCGAATAGCCTTTAGCTTACCAGTCACTGCCGTCCTTCCCCTGAGAGAGAGACCTTCTCCTGTGTGACCCGTCTCTTTATTGCCTTTCTGTTCTGCCTTCTCATTGGTTCTAAACCCAACCACATGACTTCCTTATCACTGCCTGTCTATACAGACCTCCAGGTCTCTGTGGTTGGTACTGGGATTAAAGGCGTTTGTCTTCAAACTGGCTGTGTCCTTGAACACACAGAGACTTTGTCTGCCATGTGATTGGATTAAGGGTGTGTGCTACCACTGCCAGACTTCTGCTAAATAGCTTGCTATTAGCTCTGACCCACAGGCAACTTTATTTATTAACATACAAATAAAATCACATTTCAGCACAAATAAAATATCATCATAGAGTTGTTGTTGTTGTTTTATATAACCTTGACCTTCCTGGAACTCACTCTGTAGTTCAGGCTGGCCTCAAACTCACAGATATCCACCTGCTTCCTAAAGGCATATGCCACCACTATCCATCATCTTGTTTATTCTTAAAGTAGTTATATTCTATACATGTTTTTTAAGATAACTCATGTTTTGAACATGCTACAGTACGTTTTTCAGGTTTGATTTCTGAAAAACAGGGTCAATGGGTTTTTTTCCCATTTATTTTGTGGATAAAAGCTATTTTTATTGCATTTACTTATTTACAAATGTGTACACATGTGTTTGGGTACAAGTGACATGTCTAGAGGTCAGAGGACAACATGTGGGAGTTGGTCAGCTTGTCACCCTTGGCAGTAGGTGTCTTTACCCCACTGAGCTGTCTTACTGGCCTGTATGTGTGTCTGTGTGAGAGAGAGAATTTTCATTACAAGGAGCACATGGTAATAGCTACCGTCTGTTGAACATCTCTTATGTACAAAAGCACTCTGCAAAGGTACTTTGTATTTTGTTGTTCGAACCTTAGATGGTCTTTTAATAAAATACCCAGAACCAGATATCAGGGTGGAAGCTGAAAATCAGAGAAGGAGAGCAGCCAGCCACTAGTTCTTACCTCTAGGAAATCCTCAGCCTAAAGAGAGTGAGTTCCTGTTTCCTCTCGCCTTACATATCTTTCTGTGTTCTGCCACATTACTTCCTGGGATTAAAGGTGTGTGTCACCACTGCCTGGTTCTGTTTCTCTCACGTAGCCCAGAGTGGCCTTGAACTCACAGAAATCCAGACAGGATCTCCACCTCCTAAGTGATAGGATTAAAGGTGTGTGTACCACCACTGCCTGACCTCTATGTCTAATTTAGTGACTGGCTCTGTCCTCTGATTCCCAGGCAAGCTTTATTGGGGTACACAATATATCACCGCAGTACTTACTTATCACATTTATTTGTATATTTGTATTTTTTTATTAACTTATGATACTCCAATGTTATGTGAGGATCCTGTTTTAGGGTTTCTATTGCTGTGAAGAGACACCATGACCACAGCAACTCTTATGAAGGAAAACATTTCATTGGGGCTGGCTTACAGTTCAGAGGTTTGGTCCATTATCATGGCAGGGAGCATGGCGGCATACAGGCAGACATGGTGCTGGAGAAGAGCTGAGAGTTCTCCATCTTGATCCGCAGGCAGCAGAAGGAAAACTGCGCCACACTGGGCGTAGCTTGAGCATAGGAGACCTCAAAGCCACCTCCACAGTGACACACTTCCTCCAGCAAGGCCACACCTCCTAATAGTGCCACTCCCTATGGGCCAAGTACTCACACACGTGAGCCTATGGGGGCCACAGCTATTCAAGCCACCACAGACCCCATCTGATAGGTAATGTGTGGTAAAACTTGGAGGCTGCCTTATCACAGGTGCAAGGCTGGGGCGTAGATCGCCACAGCCGGACTCCAA
This sequence comes from Peromyscus aztecus, assembly GCA_902168405.1. Lineage (NCBI taxonomy): Eukaryota > Metazoa > Chordata > Mammalia > Rodentia > Cricetidae > Peromyscus > Peromyscus aztecus. The sequence continues at coordinate 11,811 of CABHPQ010161367.1, read as the reverse complement.
AGCCTGCTCTTACCCTGTAATATTGGATTTTTTTTTTTTTTTTTTTTTAAGGCTTCCTTTTAGGGACAGAGTCTCTGTCACTGTAGCTTAGGAGGGCCTAGGATTTACTAGGTAAAACTTGTGCCAGTCATTCCGCATTAGCCTCCCAAGGGCAAAGATTACGGGCACGGACCACCACATCTCGTTCACACTGACTGCTCTGCTGAAGAAGAGCATTGTCTTACGGTGCGGTGTGTGTCCAGCAGATCAAGTGGCCGAGGGTCCCAGGCTTTTTCTTCGATGGCTGCCGGGCATGACTGAAATGGAAGAGGGATGAGATACCCACCCAGGCGCTGGCCTGGGCAGACCCGTGTGTCTTGGGGCACATAGCATGTGCTTAATGAATACTGTGACAGTCTCTTTTTAGTAAAGAAGTGACAATTATTTCAGTTAAACCCATTGGGATTGTGTGAAACTAGGAAGTGACCTTATTGCCAAAGACAAAGTGAAACAAGGTTCTCAAAATAAAACACAAAAGTTTTAAACTAGGTGTGGTGACACATTCCTGTAATTCTAGCCCTGGGGAAGCTGAGGCAAGCCAGCTGTAAGTTTGAGGCCATCCTGGGCTGCATAGAAAGACTGTCCACCCCCAAACACCTAATTTTGTTACTAGTATATTTAGTATTTGTTCTTTGAGAATTTCATACATATGTACAATGTATTTTGATCATATCTACACCCCCCTCACCTCCAACTTCCCTTGGACCCCCCCAACATGTGCCCCTTCCCATTTCATATCCCCTTCTTCTTTTAAAAAGACAAACAGCCCACTGAGTCCAATTAGTGCTGCTCTGTGTACATGGGGGCGGAGGGGGCCACCCACTGGAGCATGGGTACCTACCGGTAGCCACACCCCTGAACAAAAATGACTCCCTTCCTGTGCACCCATCTGCTGTGGGATGTTCTGTATGGCAAATGTGTTGCTAAAAAAACACTGATTGGCCAGTGGCTAGGCAGGAAGTGTAGGCGGGACTAACAGAGAGAATAAAAAGAACAGGAAGGCAGAGGGAGTCTCTGCCAGCCGCCACCAGGACAAGCAGCTTGTAAAGATGCCGGTAAGCCACGAGCCATGTGGCAAGGTATAGATTTATAGAAATGGATTGATATAAGATATAAGGACAGTTAGCAAGAAGCCTGCCACGGCCATACAGTTTGTAAGCAATGTAAGTCTCTGTGTTTACTTGGTTGGGTCTGAGCGGCTGTGGGACTGGCAGGTGAAAGAGATTTATCCTGACCGTGGGCCAGGCAGGAAAACTCTAGCTACACCCATCAGCTAATGGCTCCTCAGCTAGGGGAGAGCCACATGAACTCTCCCTTATGTAGGCTGGGATTTTGACTGGCGTGGTCTTGTGCAGGTAACCACAGCTGCTGTGACTTCATGACTGCCACAGCCCTCTCACCTCCAGAAGAGATCATTTCACAGCAGTCCTCTTCATCTTACATTCCTTCTGCACCCTTTTTCTCAGTGTGCCCTGAGCCTTAGGCCCGAACACACACAGTCACTTAAGTCTCTGCACTTTGACCAGAAGTCTGTATTAACTGAGAGACCCACTGCAAACAAACAGGCTTCTCTGGCCAAGCTTGAGATCAGTGTAAATCTAGGGGCATACCCACGTCTATTTAGAATGGAGTTTGACAACATGACCATCTAATAAATCAATAGAAGACTTCCCCAGGCCTATCGCTTCTTCAGACGTGGGCTTCTGACCAGTTTTACAGGACCAGACATGGGTTCCCTCCTGGAGAGCAAGCCTTGGATCTGATCAGAGAACAGGTGGTTGCCCCACGACCATCATGCCACTACGGTGCCAGTGGGCTGTGAATGAAGGTTCCCGGAGAGGAACTGCACCTCCCGTTAAATTTTCTCCAAGGCCAATCAGCTGATTAAAACTTGAGTGATTTTAGAGGGGCTGCAGTGTTGCAGGTCCAGAGCCCAATTACAATTATCTTGGGCTATCTTTAGCCTCCTAAACAGCCATTCCTTGCCCACCTTGGGGTCTGACCTAACATCCTTTGACTTCAAACCTTTTAGAATGAACTTAAGGACTGGAGAGATGGCTCAGCCGTTAAAGGCTAGGCTCACAACCAAAAATAGAATGAACTTAAAACCCGGTTTCTACCAATCGAAAACCTAAGAGCATCATCAGTTAGCATTCGAGGCCCATTGATGAGATTCTCCACTTTGCTGTAACCACCTACTTAATATTTCCACCAGTGTATTTGAAAAGCACCTTGATTTATGACAACTTCTTCGTTCTGTTGCTATGAAAACATCATGAAATTTGGGGTAACATCAGTCTGTGTTCCTAGGCCATAGTCATTTATATTTGACTTCAGAATAATCTCTTATCCTCTTTGGGGTGAGAGTCATGGTTTTTGTGTTGATGGGTGACTGGCTTAGAACTCATTTTGTAGACCAGGCTGGCCTCTAACTCCGAGATCCACCTGTCTCTGCCTCCCATGTGCTGGATTAAAGATGTGTGCCACCACTGCCTGGTGAAAAGACTTACTTTTCAAAAACTCAAAGTCACTTTTCAACAGTAGTATAAATGTTTGTGCGTATTTACTACGACTCTGTGTGTAATTGGTGTGCCGTGGCGCGTGCACAGTCGGTTCTCTCCTTCCACCCAGGAGCCAGGGTTGATCTGAGGTTGCTGTGCTTTCCTGGCAAGTGTCCTTACCCAGCGAGCCATCTTATCAACCCGAAGATTTTCTTCTGAGTGACAAAGAAGTACAGCTGGGATGAAGTAGCTCAGCGGTAGAGCAGTTACTTAGCATTTGAAAAGCCCTGGGCTCTATTCCTAGAACTGTAAAAACAACAGCAAATTCCCCCAAAACCAAAGAAATGAAGTAGGAAGCTTTCTACCTACAGGGAATAATCAAGCAATAAACATCCTCCCACAGATAAGAAAACTAACAAACATCCAGGACACTTGCCAGGGAACTGGATCCAGAACAAGATTCTTATCTTTGTATCTCTGAAAACTTGCCTAGTCCAAAGACACAGTTAAGGACAGTCTTACATCTGGCGGATACGGAGAAATCAATAGGAATTTATACTGAGAATTTATACAGGGTTCAGAACTAGACCACTCCATGGGTAGAAATAAAGGGTTTCTGGGAATCAAACTACCAAGACTGTCTCTGGGTGGGTGTAGAAAAGTGGCAGAAAAGCAAGTCGAGTTTATATGGCAGACAGGAGGATGGGGGCTTTGAGCTGATACAGGCTGTTTGCATTGATCTGGAACCAGATGCCCTTGTCGAGATAGTTAACCTTTGGAGTGGACTAAGGGAGGTTCTTGGTAAACAGAAAGTCACCTTATGAGATTCATGAGGAATGCTGAATTTAGGCTTTGGTTTATCCAGTAACAGTCCTACTGTCTCGAAAATATAAGGTGAATGATAGAAAAAACACACATGGGGTTGGAGATTTAGCTCAGTGGTAGAGCGCTTGCCTAGCAAGCGCAAGGCCTTGGGTTCGGTCCTCAGCTCTGAAAAAAAAAAAAAAAAGAAAAAGAAAAAACACACACAATGACCATCTGTGACCTCCACACATGTGTACAAAGGTGTGCCTACCCAAACATATATACACATGCATATAGCACACATTAATTCATATTAATTAATTAATTAATCAAACAAAATCTTACCTGGCTGGGTGTGGCAGCAGTCAACTGTAATCCCAACATAAGAGAGTCTGAGGAAGCAAAAGTACCGTAAATGTGAGACCAGTTTAAACTATAGAGTGAATAAATATATATAAAACAAGCAAATAAACTGTCATTCAGGTATAAGCAAACCATTTTCAAATGGAGAAGATAACCTTAAAAGTATTCTCTCCACCTGGACCTCCACTAAAATATTTTGTAGTCCGTTTGCTGGGTGTGGTAGCACATTCCTGTAATCTAGCACTTGGAGGGGTGAGGCAGAAAGATCTTGAATTCAAGATTAGCTTGAGAGACAAATGGAGACCTTGTCTCAAAAAAGCAAAAGCCACGGAGTACTTTGAGTTGATAAAGAGCCGACTGGCATTGTTGTGGCTGGAAGTGAGGCAGCAGGTACAGGAATCAGCCAGCAAAGAGATGGGGAGATTCAGAGATAAAAAAAGAACTGTGGGGAAAGAGAAGGAAGCAGCTCTTCCCTCCAGGAAGAAAGAAAGTTCAGGATGGGTAGAAAGAACTATCAATCCTTAGCTCCAGAAGATTCTATAGAAACATAAAGGAAGAGTGCAAAGTCACATGTAGTACCTACTGGAGTCACACACCATACCAGGGACATCCACCCGTGTTGACAGCTCTCAGTGTTCACCCCACAGCAGGACATGGCCCAGACATGCAGGCCACTGATCCTTGAAAGGTCAGTGTAAGTTGATAGTGACTACCTGAGAATTCCTTCTCTCGCGTCTCTTGTCCACAGGACTTTTCTCTGAGCCCATAGGATCCCTAAGTGGTTCTTAGCTAAGAAAGTCCCTTCAACCGGAGCTCACTCCACCCATCAGGTCATGCTCAGAACAGGACTGCTGGTCCTGCACAAAGCCCACCCCCACGACAGACCACACAGTTTTTATGCACAGTAGCCTGAACCCATAGAGTCAGGGTAGAGAGTAGGAAACAGGGTGGCAGATAGGAGGATCGAAGTAGGAAGTGAAAATATGCCTCGGAGAGGAGCAGGGCTGCTGGGCTGCTTCCTGTGGATGATGCAACAGCTTCTGCCACAGGTGGCGTGGGGACTGAAGTGTGAGTGCTGGAAGGTCGTCCTTTGGTGCTGGTGATGGGGGTGGAGCCCAGATCTGATGTTTGGCCTGGGGTTCTTTCTGTTCTCCCTAATGACAGGTGGGCTTGGGGACACAAAGGAGTGGGACATCTGACCTCCCTAGATATCTCCATGCAAGCAAAGGTAAAGCCACTGGGGAGGAAGCTCAGCCTCCCTGAGAAGTGTGTTGTTCTATCCTTGTCTAGTTCCACAGGTGGTTTTGTTTTTGTTTTTTGTTATAACCTGCTCCTGTCTCTAGTGTCTCTTCGATCCTGTGTGTAGTGTATAAAAGGTCACAAGCTGTGTACACTCAGGGTACCCGGGGATTTTACCGATACTATACCTCTAGATCCTTGCATGGAGCATAACACTAAGCATCATTACTTGTTTAATAACCTCTGATCTCTCCTTCATTGTTAGAGACCTATCCCGGCTTCAGCACAGGGGGCAGAAAGGTTGGCTGGGAAGCAACTGACTTGCCTTCTCAACCTAAACCCTCTTGAGTACCAGGTTCAAAATCTAAAGGACACTGGATTAGTTACTTTTCTGTTGCTGCAATAAAACACCATGACTAAAATCAACTTACAGAAGGAAGAGTTTATTTGACTTGTGGTTCCAAAGGTATGAGTCCATCATGGTGGGGAGGCATGGAAACACGGGCAGCGTGGTGGTAGGGTGGACAGAAAGCTGAGAGCGCGTATCTTCAACAGCAAACATGAAAGACAGAGTAAGTCATCTGGGAATGGCTCCAGGATTTTAATTCCAAAGCCTCTGGGGAAGTACTGCAGAACCAAAATTATGTTTTAAGTTTTAATTGCTGTGCCTAAGAGATGCATAAAACAAAAAATGCCTCTAACCTGTAAGTCACTTGCTCAAGGACAGATACTTCCTGAAATGCTGGGGGCTATTGCTTGTTTTCACTCCCCTAAACAAGTTTGTTTGACCCAACCACACTGGATGTGATTGATCATATGTAGGCGGGAGACGCACAGGCAGGAAATAAGTCACGATGTATGCTTGCCTGGTTGGACCTGATGGGAAATACAGTGGCCTTATGGGGTTGCCTTTTTGAGCCTCTGCAAAATGTGACTCATCACCATTTTCTAGGAACCCAGGAATGGACCTGGCTAGAGTCTATCACCCTGGCCAGTATTTTATTAAAGCTTGCTTCAAATTTGGCTCAAAATTGTAGTAGTGGTCTTATTCTCGCCTGGTGGGATTAATAGTACTTCCTTAGCAAGGCTATACCACCTAAACCTTCTCAGACAACACCACCAACTGGGGACCAGGAGTCCAAATGCCTGAGACTCTGGGGGACATTCTTGTCCAAACTACCACAGACATTGTCAAGAGGGATTGGTCCCTACCTCTTCCCATTGTCAGGATTCCTTGGAAGCAGTCCATCTCTTTGGTCTCCCCTGGGAAATCCTGTAATTTCTCTGCTAATCTCAAAGAAAAGTATGTAATGACATACTGATGTACTTTTGTCCAAAAGAGGCTGCCCTCTTTTGGTGTTAGTGAAGCAAAAAGGGAGTCTGCTCTGATTGGATCTCTCCATCCTTGGGACGATAAAGCCATTTCTCTCCCTTGGTCTGGGCAGCAGGTGGGAGAGGAGCCCAGAACACTGCCCTGGTACCCGGCTTGGGATTTTTTCTTAGTAAACTGTCTTCATAGACAGTGGAGTTATGATGTCCCAAATATGGACCAGGGACAATTAACTTCACCTCTGCTGCCTTGAGGGGTTCTCTCTGCTGATGAGAACCTAAGGAAGGCCAGGTGTCCCAAGGGCAAACACAATTTAGACAAGACACTAGTGAAAATCCCCCAAGGCTGCTTTCTTCCTACTTTGTAACACTTGTTTCTGTTCCTTTTAAAATGGGAAGGTGCACTGGTGTATGTGCTCAGTCTGTAAACTCGTGCTGAGTAGTCTCTAAAACAAGACTGAACTGTGCTGGGTTGTCACAGTGCACACACAGGGCCCTCAACTCCGCACCACCTTTCTGGTTGTCCTGCATCTAGTGTATCTTAGTTCTTGGTTGAGGACTCCCTAGATGCTGCCTGTTCAGCGCCTGCCTCTTATAACTGAATCCCCTGAGTCCACAATCAGTGAGTAGTGAACTCACTGACATGCAGATCAAGTCTCTCTGCATGCACAGTTTGCAGAAGCCAATCTGTTCTGGTATATTCTTTGAACTCATGGCAACCCTCCTGCCATACCTCTCCAGTGCTGGGATTACACGTATTGTTTCCACACTGTCTAGTATATTACTATTTTGTAAACAGTCATTTCTTGTCCCAACCACCTCATCCCAAATAACCATCTCAGAGGCTGAATATGAATTATAAATGATCAGCCAATAGCTTAGACTTGTTACTAGCTAACTCTTACATTTAAATTAACCCATTTCTGTTACTCTATGTATTGTCACATGGTTTGTGGCTTTACCTGCCCTCTAGCATGTCTTGCTTCCTGGGTGGCTGGCTGACATCTCTCTGACTCCACCCTCCTTCTTCCCATCATTCTCAGTTTGGCTTTCTTGCCTAACTCCCTGCTCAGCTACCAGCCTGTCAGCTTTTTATCAACCAATGAGAGTAATACATATTCATAATGTAGAAAATGATTGTTCTACACTTTTTTTCTGTCAATTTCTCATACACACACTGCAACTCAGAAAAGAGGATTTTGTGTGTGTGTGTGTGTGTGTGTGTGCACAGACAAAATGACGCATAGAGAGAGAATTTGTCTAGGCAAGTCCAGCAAAGGTGAGGACCCCAAAACCTTGGAGGTCCCTAGTCTTCCGCCTACATGCCTGATCCTTCCTGAAGGGAGCCAAGAGAAAAAGCACCATGGACTTCCCCAGCCAGACCCCACTTTACATAAATCAGTTTCCCATCTAACCCTTCTCTGGAGGTTATATTACAAACCTCAGTAACCCTAGGACAGCTTGCCTGGTAACTCCTATTATTCATCTGTCAGCCGGGCTTTAAAAACCACCCCCTCTCCCCAACGACTGGCGCTTCAGAGACCATTTCCCCTTGCCAGGTGAAACCAGGTTGAGGGTGCCTGCCCGCTTTCTGCAGAGGGCTGGCGCTTAGCTTTGCATCCCTCCCACATTGTCTAGAGGCTCCATCTCCCTCTCAGCCTCCTGGCCAACGCTTTGCTCTGGGGACCCTCTTTGCAGTGTTAGCTAGCATCAGCCAGCAGAGAACAAATTGGAGTGAGGAGCTGGGAAGGGAAGGAGAAAACTGTCCGAAAGGGAGATTGCTATGCTGTAACGCGTATTTGCTCAGAGCCCAAAGGCCCGGGTGCCAGCTACTCCGTGCTGCTGCTGCTGTACATGGGGAGACTCAACCCAGACCCCCAGTCCTGACACTTGCTCTGTCCCTGTGCTGCTGGAAAAGAAAGGGCAAAGAGGGGAGGGGTCTGCTTTGACAATGATGAGTGGTGGGAGTGAGGCTCCTGACCTCCCCGACCTCTTTATCCCAGACGGCCCTTCTCTGGTCCCTCCCATTGGAAGGCTGGGCCTCCCGCTCTTTGACCCTAAAGGTTGAGAGTACCAGAGACCAAGCCACCAATGTCCTTCAGAAGTAGCCTGAGGGAGCAGGCTGGGGAGAGGTCCGAGAAAACAACATCACTAGAGGGTTGAGCTTCCCACCATGTAACAAGTTCCCCGGGCTCACTAAGGCTGTCTTCTGGGTCTCCAGCACCGTTCTCCTACAAGGGTGATGCTTAGCTTTCTGTTTTTGAGTTCAGGTCTCCCTGGATAGCCCAGGCTGGCCTCAAACTCTTTTGCCTTCGCCTCCCTAGTGCTGGGATTATGGGAGAACATCACCGCGCCCAGCTGGTTTTTAACCCTTTGTAAGGCAGCAGCCTCCTTTATGTGCACCCACCAACACAGTTTAGACACTGGGGGGGGGGGGGTCGGGGTTCATAGCTCCAATGCTCAGGACTCTGGAGAGCCTGGTGGGTCTGCAGATTTGGGGTGAGAATCCTATTTTTTTTCTTGGCTTTCTAGCCTTGTGACACACTTCTTCCACGCATGGCTGGAGTAAAGTAGGTGGCTTTAGTGGAGAGCTAGGATCACATCCTTACTCCTCAGGTCGATGGGGGACTCGGACTGCTGTTTGGTCCTTCAGTTCTATTTAAGACCCTGCAGTGGCTTGAATAAAAATGGTTCCTGGAGGCTCATATATTTGAGTGCTCAGTCACTAGGGAGTAGAGCTTCTAGCATTAGAAGGATTAGGAGGCCTTGTTAGAGGAAGTGTGTCACTGGGGGTGGGCTTTGAGGCTTCAAAAGTCCATGCCAGACCCAGTCTTGCCTTCTCTGCTCCTTTTTTAGCACCGTGGGATGCCATCCTCCCCTCCATGATGATAATGGACTAAGCCTCCGAAACTGTAGGCAAGCCCCCGTTAAGTGCTTTCTCTGGTAAGAGTTGCTGTGGCCATGGTGTCTCTTCACAGCAATAGAATCGTGACTAAGCCAGACCCCAAGAGATGCACTTAGCCAGCCCAGTAGGATGTCAGTGATGAAGATGAAGAGGAGGAGGAGAAGGGGTCCAGTGCATGGGAAGCAGTGGTGGATTCCCCATGCTTTTCTGAGTCCCTGGTCCTTCATCTCCCCATCTGGGGCATGGGTCCCAGGTCACTCTGACCCTCTGACATCTCACTTGGCCGAGCCTCCTTTTGGCTCCAGCATCTCTTGTTGAACATTTATCAGTTCCTGGTAGGATTGGGCTCCCAGCCACCCTTGTCCCTCTTCTCTGTCTTTCCCCTCCTCTCTGGCCTCTGGGATTAGGATTTTCTCCCATGAGCAATCACAGACCACGGCCCTCTGCATACCTGCTTCATTCTTCACCTCTGTCAGATGGGTTTTGAGCAAACAAAGGCAATAATAGATAGTAAAGATATAAGGAGCCTGGCATGGTGGCGCATGCCTGCAATCCCAGCTTTTGGAAGATGGAGGCAGGAAGATCAGGAGGTCATCTTTGCCTATGTACAGAGTTTGAAGTCAGCCTGCTACACACAAGGCACTATCTCAAAAAGGGGGGAAAAAAGGAAAGCAAGAAAAAGAAGCTGGGCAGTGGTGGCACACGCCTTTAATTCCAGCACTAGGGAGGCAGAGGCAGGTGGATCTATGTGAGTCCAAGGCCAGCCTGGGCTACAGAGTGAGTTCTAGGACAGCCAGGGCTACATAAAGAAACCCTATCTTGAACCCCACCCCCCCACCCCCCCCC